>NQII01000086.1:535947-577616 GCA_002778355.1 Clitarchus hookeri
TATATATATATATATATATATATATATATATATATATATGATGCAGCTAACCGTTAAGTGAACACTGTTTAAAGTTCTTCCCGAATGCATAATAACACAAAATTTAAATTTTACTTTTATTTCAAACGGTATATTTAATAAATGTATAAGTCCAAAGGAACTTTTAGAAAGGCCTTGAAAATTGCTCACTTTGCCGTAAACAGCCAATACGTACTATAGTGTAAGTCTATTTCCAAGGAGTGTAACCACCCTTGAATGTGTAGTTGAAACTGGTGTTTTTTGCTAGTAACACAACCAGAATTAAAGATAAATACCTGAGTTTATGATTAACGAATTATAGAACGTCGAAGTGCAAACCATAGAAAATTGGGTGCTGATATCAAACCTCTTCCACAAAAAAGGATGGGTTGGAATCCTATTTGTGCAAATAAAAACGTTGTTATCCGAGTTTTTTTGTTGTATCCTGCGGATTACTAATATACCGTGTAGGGTAAACATAAAGGGCGTCTGGTGTTAATACGCTAATTAATGCATAATGAAATAATACGTTTGGAGTGTAATATCATAGTGCATTAATTTCTCGAAAATGGTGTCACGTAGGGTAAAAACACAACGCTACCTATTTATTAGCGTATCTTCCGAAGGAAAGAAAGACTTATGAGTTCACTTTCTTGTCTTTGTGTATGTGTGTGTTAAGGTGTGTGTCTGTGTATCTATGTGTGTGTGTGCCCCTAAAAACTTTTGAACGGGTTACAGAATTTCACCAAATTCGGTATACATATATTACTTACTGAGGACATCCGACCTTTATAGTTTTAGACCACGCTGAGTGCTTACCTCTAAAATGGGAGAAAGTTTATGCTATGTTTTAGATCGGCATCCACTTAACCAATTTAAACAACATTTTTCGGGTACAGTGCAATATATAAGCATTGAATATGGAAATGGATATTGTTGTTATTCCCTCATTTTGGAAGGTAGCACATGAAAAAAAGAAGTTTTCATGTTACATTTCGGAAATTAGTTGACCTATTTCCATAACATTTGGCATATAAGTAATACTATTATAGGCCACGTAAACATTTGCGATTTAAATAGATGATTGAGTTATTTTAGAAACGGCATTCACATACATATTTTAGGTTCTTTTACTTCATCCAGCAAACCGTTTGGCTAATTTTGACTAAACTTGGTATGCTGACAGTGACTATTACATGCATCAAAAGTGCCAGTACATAGACTCTTTTATTTGCCAATATATAGGATAGCCCCACATGAAAAACAAAGTTTTTTTGCCATAACTCTCGACAAAATTAACCGATTTCTACCAAATTTGGAAATTAATAAATACTATGATACGCCATACAAATTTACATTCATCAAAAGCATTTATTATTGTGTTATAATTTTCTGGTCGTTTTTATCCTCTCTGTGGGTTTATGTATTCTTTTCTCTGGTTATTTTTGTGGTTCCATCGTTGATCATAGTGTTACATTATTTGGGCTCATCATCTGACAAGGACTACTTTTTCCTGGCATGTGTTTCATTGTGGATTTTGTCCTATTTTTGTATGTGTATGTTAGTTTTTATTGTTCAGCTGCGTCCACTGATATTGTTTTCGCACTGTTTGTTCACTTGTGTCGTGTTTCCGTTTTTATCATCGCGTTGTCCTTTCTTTCGGTATGATTTTGTTGTCTGTCCTCTTTTGTAATGGCAAGTTGTTCGTCCGTCTTTTTGTCATCTTAATAATGTATATTGTATTTGTTTTCTTTTTACAAGGAAACAGCTTTCCTAATTATCTGTCTATGATGTTGTAAAAGGTTTTCTCGTTTTTTGTCTTGCTGGGTTCTGTTAGGGTGCAATTTCTATTTTATTTAGTCTCTTGGTCGGCAATGGACACAGTCCATTCATGCCAATATAATAACACATTCTAAATGTGTTAGAAACTTTGTAACATTGCAGTTTTTAGGAGTTATGTTCAACGTTGTTCATTGATATTTTAATTATTTATGATTACAAAGTACTTTCTTATGTTGTCACTTTCTTTAATATAATTTTCAAATTACGTTTTATTATATGATTCAACAGTTTAATATTTGGTTATTTTAATAGTTTAGTGACATAGAGATCATGTGTAAGTATTTTTCATTTGTTTCTAGACAGTATTCAGTATTAATATTTTGTTTGTTATTTTTTATTTCGTGCCTAGAGGTTGGTCAGCATTAAATATGTATTAAACAAAAGTACGAAATAAAATTATTTGGTTGTATTTCGTCTCGCCATTCCTCATTGGCGGAGAGATGTGTCATGGTCAGACGACAGCCAAACGGAGGACAGGAGACAACATAAGTAAGGCAGAAGTAAAATAAAACTAATTTTTTCTGACAGAATTTCTTTCACCACGGCCAAAGATGGACGTGTGTACGTCAAAAGAAGTTTTAATGAAATAATAAGGAATAATATATATAAATTTTAGTGAAATAATTGCGGCAAGATGTTTTTTAAAGATTATTTGTTAATAATTGAAAAGGAAGAAGATTAATTTTATTATATTTGAGAATATTGATTAACAATTTAATGAATGTGTTGAAGAAGAAAACGATTTTAATAATAATAATTTGAAGTTGAGAATTGCGACATTATGATTTAAAATGAAATGTTATAAATGCCGCCAAACGTGACAATTGTACATTTGTGATTTGTATGAAATGTAACAACTTATTTTCGAAATGGTAGCCATGTAAACATTTTAGCTTGGTATGTTGTATCTACGAAACCATTTAACCTATTTCAGCTGAACTTTGTATGCCGGCAAGTAATAAAATATATGTAGTATATAAACCACGTTTTATGTAATTAAAACATTCATGTAGGTAATTGAAATTAGAATATTTTAAATTAAATATTTAGATTGTATTTCAAAACAATCAAACAAATAAGTCTAAAGATGGTAAATGAAGAAATAAATTTACTAACAAAAATGTTGGTAAATTTTTTTTCTTTTGCTTTAATTTTCAACCAATCCTATTTTGTTCATATATTTTGTAAAAAGTAATTTTAACAAAAACAATTTTGGAAACTTGATTATGAAATTAAGCCTTGTTTATTTTTCTTTTATGTAAAAATATATTTTTTAATAAAACGAAAAGTGGTACTCCTAGACTACATACAAAAATGTTGCAACCGGTAAATAAAAGATTTCTTATTTAAAATTAATTGTTAAATTGTGATTTTTCAACTTTTCAAAGCTTTATTTCAAAATGTAGCTTACAAAAATTTTTTCACTAAAATTTCTTTTCATGAAATTAATTCCCAAAATATATTTTGTTAAAAATTAAAGCAACAAATTAAGCCCAATTTTTTTTTATAATGTCATTTTTTTTTATTTACCAGCTTTAGATAGAAAATATTTGCAGAATATAAATTGTTTTAAAATATAATTTAAATATTTAATGCAAAATATCTTAATTAAAATTTTTAAAAAGTGGTTTTAATTATATAAATCCTGGTTTAGATCCTACATATACATAACTACTCCCTATTATATGTATTACGATCGTAAAATTTGTCTATACAGAGACTGTCTTGTCCACCATAATGTAAAATGTAAAATAGCACCACATTAAAAAAAATGTATGAACCCAATCTGTCTGTAAAATTCATCAAAAGAAAAAACTTAGCAAAGGAAGTTTTTTATAATAAAAAACCGCCACTCCAAATAATTTTGTATAGCAAGAAAATAATTTTTTGCGCTTGTGGATATGAAAGGGGTGTGTCAAAGCATCGATAAAATCTCCATGCGACTTCTGCTACAAAGAAAAGTGAATTCAATATAGACTATGAAACAGCAGGTGCAGATAGTCATAAAGACAGTATTGATGAAAATGAACATGAAGACCATGTTGATGCTGAAGAGTGCAGATTGAGTTGAAAGAGATTTGGGCGGTTCTTAAAACGAGGTCTTGAGAGCCAGTGAGGGTGAAATGAGGTGAGAATGGAGCAGCGCCAGAATGCAAGGGCGGGGGAAATGGGAAATCTCAGAGAAATCCCGCCAACCAGCGGTATCGTCCGGCACAATACCCACTTGCGAAAATCCGGGAGTGACCCGGCAGGGGATTAAACCCGGTTCGCCTTGGTGGGAGGCGAGTAGTCTAGTCCGTTGATGCTGAAGACAATGGCAATTTTCTCGGTATTTTGACACACCGCTCCACCACATTTGTTGCAACAAACGAAATGAAGAAGGTGGAAGACGCTGAGAACATATGTTACATATTTCCCGAAGACCCGAATGAACTTGAACATTTGATCGCTTTGCAACAAGGTGGAGATTTCTCGTACATTAAGGAGATATATTCAGTCATTACTGAACTGAACGTTATTGATTGTATCGTATGATGTGATGAACAGCTATATTCTGAAATTGTATTGTGTAAAATAAGAATACATTTTTAGAAATAAAACAAATATATTATTTTTTGTGAATCGTATTATTGTATCCCTCATTACTTTGGTTCTGTGCGCACTCGACTATTAAAATAAAGATACGCATACAGAATATTAATGAAGACTGTATAATTCATACAAAAACATTAATTCAGTCGACATGTGCAAATTTGGAGACAGTTGGCGAATTGATGTAATTTCTGTATGTATGGGTAGGGAAATACGACAAACCGGAGCATTTGATGGAAAGATCGAGAGATTGGGATTGATAGAAGGATTAGATACAATTGGTGAGGATTGATGAGGATTGCTCAGCATTGGTGAGTGGATTGCCTAGGATTGATGACTATTGGTTAGGATTATTACTGAGGACTGGGGAAGAAGATTTCTGAGGATTAGTGAGGACGATTAATGAGGATTAGTGAGGAATGGTGTATTGTGGAGGTTTTCAGAGTGTTGCAGAGAACGATTGCTGAGGATGGTAAGGATTGCGGAGGATTGGTGAGAATTACTGAGAATTGCTAAGAATTGGCAAGGATTGGTGAGTATTGCGGACTAGGATAGCAGGGTATTGCGAAAAATGATTGCAGAAGATTGGTAAGGATTTCTAAGGATTACGGAGGAGGGTTGGTGAGGATTGCTGAGGATTTGTTAGAATTGATAATGATTTCTGAGTATTGTATAGGAGGATTTGTGAGTATTGGTGAGTATTGGTGAGGATTGGTGAGGTTTGGTGAGGATTGATGAGGATTGGTGAGGATTGTGGAGGATTGGAGGGTAATAGTGAAGATTGCTGAGGAATGGTGAGGATTGCAGAAGATTGCTGAGGAATAGTAAGTATTGCCGAAGATTGCAGTAGATTGTGGAGGAGAGATGCTGAGGATTGTGGAGAAGGATTGGTGATGATTGCTGACAATTGGGATTGACCCGAAGTATTGATATCTGAGAAGATAATGAAATATAAGACTGACTATTACCTGAACTATCCCCGTACATTTTAAGTCTTAAGGCCCAACATTATTAGTATTTAAATCATAACCAATTATGCCTATAAATGTGTTGGTAGATGCTGATACATAACATGATTATAACATACTTTCGCAGGTAGTCGCTACTCATATGATGGGCTTTATTTGGTCACATATACATGCCATGTTTTAAAAACAATCTTAGTAGCATACTTATATCTACTTAACAGTGAGGTAATGAATAATTTACAAATTCTTATATCCTGTAATAATTAGATGTCAAGAGAGGAGACCGCTAATGTACTAACGAATGAGAGACTAATTCAGGGCTCAGCAATACCTTATGTATTTTGTAATTTTTTTAAAAATAAATTGTTTAAATTTAAAAAATAATGGTTAAATCGGATAATGAATTTAAATTTTTGATTTAACATACCCTTTGACTATAAAACCAGTATGGTCGCCGACACCTGGAAACAGACATATTTGCTTGAAAAGTTAGTGGTCGTAACTGCTGAGCAATTTTGGTTACATTCTACATTCTCGAATCGAAGGCTTCCTTTCACTATCTGAATCGAGCCGAAGACTGCCGATCTCGTCCGAGTCAAGCCGAAGACCGCCAGCAACTGTCACAGCCACAGCCACACAGCCCCCATCTATACATATTATAAAACTCAACGTCTCTCTATCTGTCTGTCTGTTAGTGCGCTTATTACTCAACAACTACTTATCCGTTTTACGTGTTTTTTTTAATTCATAGCTATGTTCTCTGGCCAGGTTTTAGTATATATATTTTGTTACGTAAAGTAACATAAGGAATAAGTAATGACGATAATAGTGAATCAAGTCGGAAAAAAGTTAGCCGCTAGCGCGCTCTCTTGCAATACGCTGTCTAAGCCGTTAAAGATGGAACAACATCTTGTAGTGAAGAATTGTGTAGAATAAAAGACCTAAAAAAAACTCCACGGTAGCATATATCTATCAATAACAGAGAAATACTAATAAGCGTTTCTACCATTTAATTTCACAATAAATAAATACGTAAAATTCAAGCTGTTGTTTCCCAAACAGCATACAATTCACGCCTATACTTTAAGAGATATATCAAGTTTTGTGACAAAGTAATTTTTTGCGAGTCGGTTGACCGTNTGAGTTTTATAATATGCAAAGAGTATAGAAGATTAACACTAAGTAAAATTCAACTTTACTTAAAAAAAACCTAAACAATAATTTTGTAGTCCACGCGAGCAGAGCCGCGGGCACAGCTAGTTAAAAATATATTGTGCCAGACTCACCATATACAACATGTTTCGGAAACATATGTGTCGGGGGATTGCTGACACGAAATGAAGGAATTCGAAATATGACATCCATGGTCCATCTAAAATAAAGGAAGTGGAAGCCCTAAAAGGCGGAATCCGAAAAGTTTGTTATGTGGGATGTTATGAAAAGTAATTGCGTTAGAGGTATACGAATTAATTAAATCAAGATATTGAATAAACCTGTGTACAGGCTGTTCATGGTTAACCGAGCACATTTGAAAGCCTGCTTAGGATCTTTTTTTACGTCTCATTTGTATATTTTTGCCGTATGTAATATTAACATTGCCATAGGCATCATCACTTTATATTCATGCGCTATCCAAGTTAAACCGCGTAACTGTTACGAATATTAATGTTTTACTAATATGGAGTGAAGTGGAGAGGTTTCGACGGCAATTGATGACGGTTAAATGAGGTGAGTATGGAACACCTCAGGAATACAAGGGCGGGGGAAACGGGAGATCCCCGAGAAAACCCACCGAACAGCGGCATCGTCAGGTACTTTTCCTGCGTGTGAAAATCCGGGAGCGATCCCACCGGGAATCGAACCCGTTTCGTCTTGGCGGGAGGCGAGTGTCCTAGCCACTGCGCCACCTAAGCCTGTCTGTTACTAATATGCAAATTAAAAATATAGATGGTATAAAACATTACATAATAACTTAAAAGCCATATAACGTAACAATATAACGTTAAGTATTAAGAATAATTTTTATGAATTGCATGTCAGTTGTACTGTAGTATATATGTAGTTACGAGCAGTGGTGTTTTTCGAAGGTTTCTTCCAAAAGCTAGCATAAAGGATTTGGTTACTTGGAAGTTAGGACCGGTGGGCGACTTAAACTCTTTGTATTCTAGCATATATGTCGTCTGACCATCGAATCTCGGAAGGTCGAAGAATATTGGAAAATAAGTGGAAAAAAAGAAAGGAAAAATACTATAAAGTATATTCAAGTGTAAAATAATGTGAATAGTGTTGTAAAGAGAATAAGCAAACTTGTGTAGCACTGTGTAATAAGTATACAACAGTGTACAGAGTGAAGAATCACACACAGAAAAGGACGTGACACACACTAAAAATAAACATAGAGAAACCTTTAATAGCAACACTACTACTGCCAAACACTGCTAAACGAGTAACTCGACAATGGTGGAGCATTTCCTTTTAATAAAATCAAAACTGTGTTAGAACAGTGTACAGATAAACCTAATAAAGCACAGGGTTTAAAACTAATAGTAATAACAGCAGCGTGTCACCAAACTCCACAGAATTATGCTTATTACTTCAGTTAAAATTTAAAATAAAATAATCTTAAAAGTATTTATGTGTGTAATTTAAAATTTACTGTAATTTGTAAGATGTTTCTCTCACTTAACTAGTCATTTCTCTACCACTTGTTTGTGCCTCGGCTTAGCAAAATAGTTTAAAATGATTGGTAGAGACGATCAAAACTGCATCAAAACGATGTGTAGGCTAAATGTCAAGCAATTTAGTCGAATGTATTAAAAACAGTGCAGAAACTACAAATATTAATGTTCCGAGAGATGAATTTACAGTTGTCTGCACGAAATAAATTATGTTAATTTACTGTAGAAACGTGATTTAAAAAAGCCAAAAATTCGTGAAAGTATAAACATTTTTACAAAACGATGCCTGCTATGAAATTCTCCGGGTCTAGGCTAGACACAAGGTACAGATTTCAGTACCAGCCCTGGGTACCAACTCTGCCGTGTCGAGAAGCCGTATTTTAAAACAAGAAGTTACTGATATAAATAATAAGCCTACTTTCCTCAACATGGTTGCAATTAATTATGAAACCAGAAACGTATGCAACATTAGTGAAACAATTACAAATACACACGTGCCTTACCGGGACTCGAACTCAGAAAATATTATCGTAAGCTAGCGTCCAATCCACTGCATTATGGAGTTCTAATACGGAGTTCAACTTTGGATTTAATCAGTCTAATGTTTCGAATGATAGAGTTTACTAACCTAAAATATTTACAAGGCTATTATTTTTAAATTAAGTGACTGAGCGAATTAAAACACATACGTTTACATGGCCTACCGTAGCTATACTTGTGTAAAGAATAAGTTGGAAATCCGTTTTTTGGTCCCTGAGTTTTTACAAATGTATTAACTTATTTAAAGCTATTTTTAAAATTGTCATAAAAAAGCCTATATACGATGCTTCTTATATATACTGTCTACATAAAAATTGTAGTTGAATTTGGTTATATTGTTTAATATATGTGGCAAACTTACCTAAATTATTTATGAAGCCATCATTTTGAAAATCGTTGTCTAACCCATATAAATCATGCAAGTTTACATGCCATCTATAGCATTTTTGGTGTGCACAATTTGGTATAAATTAGTTGAAATGTTCCAGTATAACATTTGGTGGGAATCGATTGATTGGTACTCGAAATTGGGCATCAAATCTCCATAATTTTCGTGTGGCGATCTTCATAAATAGAGCACCAAAAGGTAATGTAGTGGCACATTCGATGATTGTATACTACCAATATACAAAGATAAGTTCAAGTAGATTAAATGGTTTCGTAGATATAGCAAAAAAAATATAATGATTTTATAGCCACCATTCTGAAAATAAATGCCATATTTAAAAAAATAATAATACATATATTAATATGGCCTACCACAGTAGAACGTTTTCACCAAATTTTGTAAGAATGAGTTGATTGTTTCCAGAGACATGAGGTAAAAACTTTACTTTTTATTGGTGGGGCTATCGTACAAAATGGCAGCGAAATGAGGGTCTGCATAGATATTTGATGGTTGTAATAGGCACTTCCATCATACAAACTTAAGTTGCAATTTGTTTCGTTGATAAAATATACTGAGCTAAAATATTAATAACCCACCATTTTGAAAATAAGTGCCTAACCTACTTAAGACATGCCAGTTTACACCACCTGCTGCAGTGCTATTTGTTAACCAAATTTGGTAGGAATATGTTAATTGTTTCCCCGAGATATGACAAAAAATTGATTTATTCGTGTGGTACTGTCTTTAAAAATGGAAGACAAAAGATGCTCTGTGTAGATATAGTTGATAGTTGTAATATATACTGAAAGCATTCAACGTAATGTTGGAATTAATTACATAGTTTCGACGATATGGCATTTAAAGCTTAAATGTCTAAATGTCCGCCATTTTAAAAAGAAGTGTCTTAAATGCCTAAACCATATCACTTCACATCAGTACTACTATTTTTTATCAGATTTGGTAGGAATCTGTCCATTTTTCTTTCTGAGATATGACATAATAACTTTATTTATTCGCATGGCGCTATCTTACAACATGGCCAACAAAATTGGTTATGTGCAGGTATACATAATGCTTGTAATAGATATTTTTAGTGTACAAAATTTTGTCAGAATTGGTTAGTTGGTAAGGAAGATATGTCGCAGGGACATGATAAAACCGGAGATTTGATCAAATCCCTAAGGTGAATGATCAATTCACGGAAGATGTTAAAATGACCACTCTGTGGGGTGATTTCCCTAAAGAAAGTAAGTGATTTGATCAAGTCCCTTAACTGTTTTAGTGAAAAGATGTTATACTTGAAGCTGGTAACCTCATTACCAATAAAAAATTGCCGGCGAGCCTTGAAATGACCATAACACCAGTAGTGGACCTTCCTGCTGGCGCTGGGGCTCGGCCACGGTGCGTAATTTATGGCTACGCTTTGGGCGAGTCCTGACTTCTTTATTTCATCTTTTCACTAAAACAGTTAAGGGACTTGATCAAATCACTTACTTTCTTTAGGGAAATCACCCCACAGAGTTGTCATTTTAACATCTTCCGTGAATTGATCATCTACCTTAGGGATTTGATCAAATCTCCAGTTTTATCATCTCCCTGCGATATATATGCCAAATAATCAAAAAATATTTGTATGACAGCCATTTTGAAAAAAAGTACCCATTAAAGTTCAATTACGTACGTTTACTAGGCCTATAATATAATTACTTACCTGCCAAATTGGGTGGAAATTGGTTCAATAGTTTTCGAGATATAATATAAAATATTGATTTCTTCATTTGCTGCTTTTTTTTTCAAATTGACGGACCAATAACAATATCCATATCAAGATTTAATGGTTACTTGATTCTCTGCCAGCTTACAATATTTAGTTTAAATCGGTTGATTTGTTCCCAAGATATAACATATTACACCAAAATTTTAAAATTGCCGTCAATTTGAAAGTAAGTTTGCGACGGGGTCGAAAACTATAAAAGTCAGATGTCCTTACTATGTATTTATTATGCGTGTGCCGATTTTGGGGAAATTCGGTAGACGCGTTTAAAAATAGAAAAAGGGGGAAACACACACATAGGCTCACATACACATACACACACACACACACAGACAGGAAAGTGATTTCATAAGCCTTTCTTTCCTTCGGAAAGTAGGCTAAAAAATCGTGATTGCGGCAACAAAATCATAATCATCCCTCTTATATTGCGCGAAACGCACTCCGTTGGACTAAAACTCACGTTTTTACACACACCAAAATAAAACTTCAAAACTGCAAATTTATAACATTTTTATTTAATTAGAATCAAGATGTCACCGATGAAAGTTCGAAAGTATTTTTTTTTTATTGCAACAATCTTAAATTTATTTTAACGTTGCTGAGATTGGGCTTAAAAAGCCGTGCGTTCAAAAATCCCTCTCGTACATTACGTCACACGCAATGCTGCCAAATTCAAAACTATGTAGGTACGTTAATCTTTGACTCTTCAAAACATATTACGTTACAACACTAAAGAAACGCTACGTTCCAACCAGAATAAACAACCAATTAACATTCTGAAAGCATTAAAATTTCTTCAAAAACAAAATTAAGTTACCCTGAAACTAATATATAAACAACTCTCTCTCTCTCTTTCTCTCTCTCTCTCTCTCTCTCTCTCTCTCTCTCTCTCTCTCTCTCTGATATTTACATGAAAAATAAACATGTAGCGCATAATACATAAATTCCCAAATTGCCAACAAAACGTTTTGAATTAACCAAAATGTTTACTGGTCATAATTTAACATTGTTAAACACAAAATGAAACAGTTGACAAAAAAACATTAAAATATCTTACGTAACGTTTTAAAACAATACGTCACAAGCGTAACGATGTGATACTGTGTACTAAAATTAGATGTAATATGATGTAAATGTGTGGTTAAATAATCTTGTTAGTACTTAAAATTGCGTTTTTAATACCTCACTGTGTAATAGATCTTAACCCTCTGCTATAATGCAATAACATGTGAAAAATTGAAGTTTATTTTGTCCATATCACGAAGGTTTAATACAACTTCAAGTAGCTACACGTTGCTATTCAGTGGCTCATTTAGTCTCTCATTTACTGTGGCATTTTTACTTTGAAATAAAGTAAAGGCACTCGAGTACAGTAGGTGTAACCCTAAAATCACTCTGACGTTTGTGGAACAAATACTGCCACATAATTTTTATGAAATTGCAATTTTTACAATGAACAATGTTCAAAACTGAAACCGTAAAATTATTACGTAGTTGACAGAATTTTTCACCGCTATTTTGACTGGGAACAAATTACCTGTAAAGTAAATTTCGTTGCTTTACTAATAGAACTTTTATCTTAATTTATTTTTACTTTGGCCGGTGATGTGAAAAAGAGCCAGTCTCATTCGACGTTAATTATTTAATTTTCTTTTCTGGCTAGTAAATGAAACATCAGCGTTCTTTAGTAATAAAGAATGTTGAACTATAAAATCATTCAAATACATAGCATATATTAATATTCACTTACGGCTATTGAGAATACTTTGGAAGAGTAAAGAAAAGTTGAATAGCACAAATTTAGTTAGTGCATCATATTACGATTTTTATTAGTAGACTACTGTATACTTTCAGTATTGTTACTCAAATATGAAACAAGAATTTATGCGATGTGTACAGGAACTCTATACCTCTATCGAGCTAATTCCCGAAATATGGTTTTGGGGTTACATACTATTAATTTGACATTCCTTCATATTTTGCATTGCCAGTAAGTATCTGAAAGTATTAATATTTATAAACAAATGAGAACAAAAATAATTAAGAATACTTAAGCCAGACACAACAAGGAAAGGAGTGGAGGTGTTTGGGTGCCTCTTAACATCGTGATCTTAAGAAATAACCTTATATACGTAGGCCTATGCTCAATTCAAACCAAAGTATAGAAAGTTTTGCTTATTTTACATATCCATTTAATGCATTTACTTTTACTTAGGTGGCATAGAAGCCAATGTTTGGCATAAAAAGAAATTGGTACTGTTAAAAAAGAAGATATAAAATAAAATGACACAAATTTTAATTATGATCACCAATAACGAAAAGAACGTATTTAATATTAGCGTACTTACTAGAAATTTACGTGTATTACAGTATACTATATTACTTGTAAACTTAAATTGCTTTTTATCAATTTTACGTCTCAAAAGGCAATAAAGTGTTGAATTTAAATGGTGAATCATTTACCAGATTACGAAAGTTAACAGACAGTAGAGTTTTCGAGGCATTTTTTTGTTCATTAAATCAATAGGCTTTGCTTATTAGTGACATTTAGGTACGATCTTAAATAAGAAGTTTCAAATAAAACTATAAGACGTTTTAATTGTCACAAGCAAAATGACTACAAGACAAAATATGCTTCATAGCAGCAAACAGTTTTCCTGAAAATGTAGTTAAGTAACTTAGTATTTTTTATATTTTAAATTACGTGATAACAAAGCCGTCGGCATATGCCTTATTGAACAAAGTGGAAATAAGTTAATTTTCTTCTACAAGTGGAAGAAAGCATTAAAAATTTTAAACAAAATTTTTAAAGTTATATATTTTGTAGAGCGTTTTCCAATATCCGGAATTGTTTCACGTGATTAATTAAAGGGCTTAATTAAAGAAGTGAGGTGTGTGTTTGTAGTTACATTGACAGGAAACAGTGCAAAATTTTAAGCCGAAAAGGAGTAAAGAAATGGAAGGAAGGGAATCAAGTTCAATAGATGTAAAGTGGATAGGCAATAAATAACAATTATGATCAAAACTAATAGATTTCAACATTATTTTTTTTTTACCAAATCTTATTAATATAAACAGGTACATATTCAGGATGTCATATATTTGTATATATGTGTGTATATACACATGTACATATAACGGATGTCATATTTGTGTGTGTATTTATGCATATGTATATGGATGTTATATATACAGATGTCTTGTACATATTTATACAAGAATTCCTGTAAATATTAGTCAACCATGAAACTGCCGATAGGTCTTGCAATGACCTGTGAAGTTATCACAATTTGCCCTTCGTGAAAATTCCACGGGTTTCGAGAAACATACAAAACTCGGAATGTAAAACATTCCAAGACAATGTAGAATTTTTTTTCATGTTTGTCAAGGTCTCCATAAAGTGCGAATATTACTTTGTCTGCCAGAAAGGTGAGTGAAAGAGGTTTCTTGAACCTTATTCAATGTACTTTGTGAAATGTTGCGTGGGAGTATATCCACAATTTATTATTTGGTTACTGGTTTAACTGTGATGCACCATAGTAGCATATAGAACACGAGTAACATTTTTTAATATTAAGTGTAACGACGTTCATAATTCTAATGTTATCAACTTTCATTCGTAGTAACTTGGTCAATTTTGGTGATAATAATAATTATTAGTTATAAGGAACTTGAATGAAACAGAACATGTGGCGAGTAATACGATTTCTGGTTAGTTTCTAGTTAATACTTCATTCCCAGTGTAGAAAATTGGCTACATGTCGCACAGCAAGGCTATATTTGATTGGTACCGTGTACTGCGAAGCTCAGTGCCCAATTATCTTTTATGGGTGTAACTGACTTTGTAAGCCGCGCGACTGCTCTACGTTATGACTAGTTCATTTCTCCGACAACTAAACACAACTTCTGTAGCTCATTGGTTGTATTAACTAAACATATTCTCTGCCAACTTAAAAGCAGCACGCATCAAAAAATTTGTATTTTGTAACACCAGAAATTCTAAATTAATGTGGGAATTAAAAGGTTAAAAACCAATTTAGTTCGTTTAAAAACTCCAACTTTTTAAGATATATCACCCCTTCATAGTAGGCATTATTATTAGCAACCATCTGCTCTGTTGAGTAACTTGTTATGTAAGACTGGATCAAGGAGTGAAACATCCACAGTGCCGTTCGTGTCAAAAACTTGCAATGAAATAATAGTATTAGTTCCGTTTAGCAGTAGGTAAAATTCCCTAAGAGTAAAAATTTAATTAATCTTGATTTACATTCTAATAATTTATTTGGGCTCTTCGTTTCCGATTAATACTGGGCATTGTAAACAAGAATTTCTGTCTATAAACTCGGATTTAATATATTTTGCAAACTAAGATGACGTATTTTTAACATGCAGTTATAATTTTAATGTATAGAATTATCACATTCGTGTGCATTTGCATTAAAAGAATTTTTCTTAATGAACCCTAGTCTACGCAATTTACATATATCGAAAAGAATTCATTAAGATAAAAGGATAAAAAAAGTCGATCTAAAAAGCTTACCTAACTTTCACCACACTACTCGTAAGTCGAATACTGCAAACGTAAATTTTTAAGTTTTTTTTTCAACCGCTAACACAAACAAAATTGTTTTATTTTTTTGTAAAAAGGTTACTTATTATGACTTCTTACCACTCGTCAGAAGGTTAAAATAAATCGTATATAAACAGTTAGTATCCGTACATACACATTAATATTTATAGTATAGTTTCAGTTTTCAGCGACACGTTTTAAGTCTATATCTGGAAAAAAATTGTCAAATTTAATCTTTTAACACTTTATATGAGGAAATTGTTGTAAAACAATAGGGAAAAATTTTGGCTGTGGGAAGTTTATAATGTTTAAAACATGGCGTGGTTATTTTTAGGGATGTATGTTTCGCGTAAATTGGCATTTCTGTTAGCAACTAATTTTTTTTCTTCTTTTGAAAAAATTACTTTACTACGAAAATTCTTAAAATAATGCAAAATTATTCATCAAGTAATAATAAATTTTATTAAGTTGAGTTGTCGTTAGAACATCGGGAATATTAAGTAATAACTACTATAGGTTATTCACGGTAAACTGAGTACTTTTGAAAGCCCTACCTGAGATATATTTGTCCGCCTTATGTAAAATTAACATTTCCGTGGGTTTCATAACTTTATTCATCCGTCTGTTAAGTAAAACTGAAATTATTATAACAGTATATATTTTACAAATCTCTTCATTTTTTCATTTAGATTCATAAAAAAGCAGATACCGAAGTAAATAATTTAAGTTATCACAACTAGCTACCTAACACTTATTATTCGACGTTACGACATAGAATTACTTTCCCTCCATCGTTACCAACTTTACTTGGCACATGTCAATCAGTGCTCCCGTTAAAATATAAGCAGGTAGGAGCAATTACTTTTTTCAACGGTTGATTTCAAAAGTGCTCACTTTATCGTGAAAAGCCTCTATCAGAGTGTAAATGGAAATGTAACTCTTAAGGATATAGAATTGAAACTTACTTTTCATTCTAAACCTATTAATAGGGTCCCATGTTTGGTTGAATTTAATTTATTATTGTTTCACCTGTATATTTCGTTCGCTAAACTTGGGCGCTTTTTCCACTGATCCCTTATTGTTTGAATATACATGTCACAAGGGAACCCTTAACCCTAGGGAAGGAGGAGAGCCGTTGGTGATTCGTTGCTGCAGTTCAACTTTTGGCAGTGTTTCTTATTGGTAGACTATGTGTGAAAGGAGGAGATTTTAGTAGGGTCAGGTACAGGAACTGAGGCGGGAGAGGGGATAATGTTTTGCCCTCTACAGCAGTAGAAGCAGGAATTGGGGAAATGGACAATCGAAGAAGTGGCCTTGTTGGCGTCGGAGAAATGGACAATCGGAGAAGTTGTATACACCCAGAAACACAGCAGAGCACAAGAACGAGCGAGTAGTCAGAGGCATTAGAGATAAATACCGCTCAGCTGATACTTGTGTGAAAAAAACCAATACGGTAAACTTAAACCATTAGTAACATCACCTCTGGTCAGTCATGCATTTAGCTGATGCAAACGTTACAATACGGACATAGGCTAATTGACTCTGAAATAAAACTTTGTTTTTTCTCTGAGAACGGTTATTTTAGAATGATTGCTAAAGTATAATGATAGAATCGAAACCTCTATATATCATGTATTCAAAGAGAAATGTATGAAAACAATTAATAAATACACATTACCTACTTTTAAAAAATGGTGCCGAAGATGAAAGGTAGGGTCAACTCTCGCCGCTAGACTATTTTGCGCGCTCGTGCCTATATTATTCGTACAGCGTTGTCCAATATTAGCATCTAGCGTATAGTGCTTGGCTCAAGGTACGATGGCGCCACCGGTGAACTGAAGAGACTGCAAAGTTGCCTTGTGTTGGACCTGGTTACTTGCTCCAAAAATGCGGATAAATTCTCTAATAGCTTCATTTATTAACTAGTATTTTTATATCCAATGGTAAAATCATGTCACAAATAATATAAAGCAACTGGATTTGGGAATAAGTCCTCGTTTCTTTGCAACGAACATAAGGCGAACAACGGTAAAACCATAACCTTTAAATGATTTTCACTGATTTTATTTTACGCATGTCCCCTATATTGTCTCGCCCATCGCCAGTACAACTGTCAGAGTCACATGGGCAACGTGATGAACGTGTTTGTTTACATATGAATTTTGAACTGACCCACCCGTTTATGTGAATGCAATACGTCGACTTACTTGATAATTTTCTAGCTGAATTAATATTAGGTTAGAGGAAGAGTACAAACATCTTAGAGCATTAACTTGCGTAAACAGGGTTCTAACCTCCCATATATTCCCCCAAAGGTGAAACTAGTCATAGGCCTGTAATTTGCAATAACTTATCGAAGGTGACCTGGCTGTAGTAAAAATTTTACACGTAAACCTACAGCTACAAAACATTTTTTATGTTACGAAACTGAAAAATTCACATTTAATTAGTATTCTTAAGGTTTATTCTATTGAGGTTAGGAACAAAACGTGATTTTTATGGGAGAGTTTGGCAGCATAGGGAAAATTTCCGCCGCAAGGTGCGCTCGTATTCCAAAAATGTCGCCTTTAAGATGGCGGTAAATCGAGATATTATATTTACTTGTGTGTAAAAGTTTATTTTTGGCTCAAATTCTGATACGTAATTGCGCCAGCCAAAATTTTAAGTGCTAAACTTATTTCGTAACTATTATTCATGCCCTCTAGTAGTGTTTACAAGAGCAAACAGTAAAAATACAACTGTTTGGCGTTCATAAAAAAGGTTATTTCAATGAAAAAAGCCGTCAACAAAATAAACTTTGTACATTTCTCATTTCCCTAAAGGAAGCTACACAGGAAAGCCCTAAAAACAATTTTTTTTTAATTTTCGCTATTATTTTTGTTTAGTTGTTATAATTAAATAAAGAGGTTTTGTAAGTCAACGTTTAGATAAATCCCGTTTACGACAGAATATTATACAACTAGTCAGTGCATCCTAACTAATATTATAAATGCGAAAGTGTGTTTGTTTGTTTGTTTGTTTCTCCTTTCACGTCGCAACGGAGCAACGGATCGACGTGTTTTTTGTACAAAGATAGTTGGAGGGCCGGGAAGTGACATAGGCTACTTTTTATCCCGAGAAAATATCTCAAAAAATTTACAAACGATTATAGTGAATCAAGTTGGAAAAAGTTTGCCGCCAACGCGCTCTCTTGCAATACTCTGTCTGAACCGTTAAAGATGGAACAGTATAATGTAGTAAAGAATTGTGTAGAATAAAAAGACCTAAAAAAAACTCCGCGGTAGCATATATCTATCTATAACAGGGATTTTACCATTTAATTCACCGAGATGTTGAGTTTTATAAAATTAATAGAGTATAAGTAAAATGCAACTTCATTAAAAAAACCTAAACAATAATTCTTTATTCCACGCGAGTGGAGTCGCAGGCACAGCTAGTATTGTTATATTTTCCTTCTTAGTGTGCGAAGAACAAAGTTTATTCTTTGCGTAGGTTTAACAAAATACAAATCAGAAGACTTTACACAGTTATATTTATTTTATGACAATTGAAATTATCCCATTTACTTACATACAAAACGGAAAATAATAATGTACACATGCAACACCAGGGCACCGTGACAGCAAAAAAATTTAGTTGCCAAACTAAAAGCATTGAGCTTCCCAAACAGAGTAGAATTAACCTTAATATTCTCCTTACCTCCAACGCACGCTAATTTTCTTTACCAGTGTTTGCGTGGTTGAACTTGTTGCAGTAGCAGTGTAACATACGAGATGGTGGAGGCGCGATCGTGATGAAGCTAGTGGCGACGGTGAAGGCCATCGTGACGCGGGTGGTGTTCGGCTCGCACGGCTTCGTCGCCATCTGGCAAGTGACCATCTTCAAGAAGAACTCGGCCTTCTGGTACCTCTGCACGCCCATCCTGCTGCTCCTGTTCGAGGCCATCTTCACGCTCACAATCAAGGACAGCCAGGAATGGAAGTGGTGGGTGTCGTCTCCATGTCTGCTCAATGCCAACTTCCTGTCCCTTTAATTGCATGCAGCATTTACACCGTGAGGTTGAATTGATTGTGGATACCATCAGATGATGTAGGACTTCGTAATTAGCAAATATGGTTCCCTAGTTGTGCAGTACGAGAAAAAAATTTAAGCTGTGTTAGAGTAATACAATTATTAACTTTGAAAATTCATCATTGGTTTTAGTCTCCCAGAAACATTCGTTTCTTGTATACACGTGTCGCATTTTACGTTACTCTCACATCTCCATTTCTTCATTAATAAATTCATGTTGCGATTCACGTAAACGGTGGTGCCTAGAGTAATAACACAAATAATTGTTAAATAGGTCTCGCTTATTAATAATTCTTTGGTGCCAAAAAAATTATTGTGCTTCCGTATAACCATGTTTTATGCATAATAAATGCGGTGAGTTCAATTTTGTTTAATAAGTTGATGAAAACGACATGTTTTACAGACGTTGCAAAGGTTTGCTCAGTTGCACACTGTTCAGATACACAGCAATCCATATTGAATATTTGCGTCTTATTTGTACTAAACTAGTGTTTCAGCTCCTAATTCAGAGCCGTGTATTGCTCTTAGGAATCACAACAGCCCAAATTTCATATACATTTTCGTTTTTTAATGAATCTACAGGTTGTTAACGTCACTCAGTTGCATTTAGTATGTGCTACAACTGAAGCCCGCTGAGTACGAGGGCGATAAAGACCACGCTAAGTAAACCAACGCTGAAATGGAAAGAAGAAATTGGACGGAGAATACTGTTCTTAGATGAGCCTGTAAAGATATTAGCGGCAGTTTTAGATGGCAGTAATACAAATGTGCTAAGAATACGCTGTATACAAAATTTGTCCTGTTTGTCTAGGGGGGGTATATAGTCTCCTCTCTACCGCACCCCCTCCCCACTCCCCATAAATTTCATTTTTATAGTATTTTTATTTTACATTCAAGCAATTTCAATAAATGTACATATTTTTTAGCAATAAACATTTTGTTACTGAATGAGTATTTTACTCTCCAAGTGTCTTCGTTTTTGGTTGTAGCATTCACATAAACATTACAGGAAGCAAATTTCAATTAGATGTATCCCTCGTCCATCAATTAAAAACACATTTAATTTTAATATTCGACTAAACTGAATATGCAGTGCGCTGGAAAGCTTCTTTCAGTTTTACGAAGATAGAAACACAGGCTCCAAATGGTCTGTGTTTAAAGGATTACTAGTCTTTTGAAGTGACGTAAGTGTTTCTTGCCTTTTTATGCAACATCAGTCCCCCTCCCTATCCGGAAAAATAATGTCTGAATATGCCCTTGCTTATTAAATATACTACTTGGTTTAACTGATGTAGTTATATTCACAAGATACCAAGACAATTTGGGATCTTATTTACATGATTAGATGTACTATTGTGTGACTCATTCCATCTGCGAAAAAGACATTGACTTAAATATCAATTCACTTTATAATATTCCTGCTGATATGAAGTCTACACGAAAAGAGAAAATGTATTTATTAGCAGTTGACGTGTGACACACACGTTCACCGGCAATGGTGGAACAATGTCTCCATATTAGGTGGGGGCACGCCTTTCGACCCCCCTAAGAGAACGAGTGCAAGCCTTTGAGCGCCACTCTCAAGATATTTTTGCATATCTTATAAATATCAGTTTGGTGCGATTAGAACTTAAATTACACCTCCTGCATTTTTAAAACGATATATATGTATATATCGAAAATGTTTTTAAGTATTAGATATACATTAGAGCAGCTCATTAAATATTGCAACAGTACAAAATATCAAAACATTTCGATTAACAAAGCAGTTTGGGTGCCCATATACTCTCATTATGGTGTCCTTTACTAAGTTTCGGGAGGGGCACTGCATTCCCCCTTCTAATTACGCCACCGTACTGGAGGCGTAAGCAGGATTTTCTTTTTATTAAGTCACAGAAACAGAAAACTAATACATTTTTAGAGCTGCAGCTATTTGTATTTAACATAAACCTTTTCATAGTCCTGATACAGCAACAAATTTTTTTCCTGATCAGTCGTCAAGCGCGAACCTTCGTGCAAGACTGACGCGTAGTCAGTTTATCAACTGATGCCATAACTGTAGAGAATAGAGCATAAATTTCCCTTTCAAACTTACATTTGGTCCAAATGCTTCTTCCCCTTTGATCGTCTCCAGGTCATCCAGATTTACGTTAGCGAGCTAAGAGTTTATGTGCCACGTGGTGTTTTTCAAGGACCACGGGCCATATTTATAAACTTGCCATTTTTCTCCGAGCGGCTACCGTGACCCGTTTCACTAGCTAGCACAGCCCCTCTTACCCGACAAAAACCTCCTGTGTACATATCCGGCCATTATCTCTCCCTCCTTTTCCTTCGTCACCTAGGTCTCTCCCGCTTCTGCGGAATTCTTTGTCGCCGGAGAAATTTGACAAAGCGCTCTTCTTCGCCGTACATTTGTCTGCGGGTGCTTCTTCCAGGAATGACTCTCGCTTCGCTCTCCCTTCCCAAGCCACAGGAAATTGGCATTGGCGGTTGGGTCGTGTAGACTAAAGGCACCATTAATCGACTGCTGACAGCTACAGTACATCGACGCGCTGGCTGCAGTTTTGCAGTTTCCACAGTTCTGTTTACACAGTCAAGTGCTGAAATTTTAGTTGCCGTGGTTCATCATTATTTACAAAAAGGATGTAAAGTGTTTGATGTGAGTGTACATAGTAGAGCGGGCAAAGCACTGCGCTTATCTTCTTAAAATATGTTTGCTCTTCACAGTGAAGTCTGTGGGCTTTGATTTTCCCGTATAAAATTTAACGAAATGACGTGCTGATGGGTGAGTTATAAACACGTGAAAATATTTCCAGTGTTGATGTGTTTTCATTTAGAGAACCAAGATATCTTCGTTTAGATAAACAAATTGAATTCTTCTAGCGTGAACATTTACATACGTTGACAATAATATCGTTGCCATAATATATTACTGTTCTCATAAACATATGTTTTATATTTACTGTATATATACATACACACACTTTTTTTTTTTTTTTTTTTTTTTTTTTTCAAGAAAGGAAAACTTGACAGTATTCAATTAGAGATCAACAACAACTCGCATTCATGATAACCTGGGTTCGAATTCCGGTTCTGCCATCCTGAGTTCAGTTTTCCTTGGTTTCCCGAAATCACTCCAGGAAAATGCTGGGATGGTTCCGTACTGCAGACCATGGCCAATTTATTGCCCGTTCCAGCTTCTTCTGAGCAACTTGCTCCGTCTCAAATGAGTTAGCTGTTGACGAGACGTTAAGCCACTACCTACTACCTTCCGTTATTTTTAAATATACATATAAATAACAGTATTTTGAGGTGTTCAAATTAGATCATTATTTTATAGTCGCACGCGACATTTGGCATCCGGCAGTATTGGAATGGAGAGGTTTGGTTTGGGCGGCTCTTAACAACGGATCCTTGAGAGTGCACGGCAGTGTATGTGTCTATATTATATATATGTATATATATGGGCGGCTTTTAACATCCACGTCTTGAGAGCCGATGAGTGTGAAGCGAGGTGAGTATAAAGCAGCGCTGAACGCAAGGACGGGGGAAACGGGAGTTCCTCGAGATGCACGGCAGTAATTTACATACGAATATCGTCTTGCCAGACGCTCGAATTGAATCTGAATGTCCCTGGCACCTGCTCCCTTTAGTACTGGATTCAATAATGATCCTTGAGGCTAAGGTATTTCTATATTCACTCATCAACTACGTGGTGAACGTCCAGCTAGCCCAACAATTGACCAGACAACGAAGCTACGTTCCTACACTGCAGAGCGTCCTTGAAACACCTACCATCTCGTACCAAGCCCCTGAGTCCTAGGAAACAACCGTGGTCGGGTTGTAGAGCTATCCTCTTTCTTGTTTGCTCAAGGCAGCACCGGATCTGTGTCGTCACATGCTATGTGCTGAAACAGAGAACAGAGGTTCAGTAGTACAGTTTTAAATTTAAAAGTTACAATATTTTTGTGTGGTGTCTACTTACGAATAGCATTTAAGAAACTTCTCGTATCCGAATGCTAGTNTTAAAAGTTACAATATTTTTGTGTGGTGTCTACTTACGAATAGCATTTAAGAAACTTCTCGTATCCGAATGCTAGTTACTAATGTGTATTTTTAAAAGTGAAAAATTGCTAATGCGATTGTTTTGCGATAATTTTAAGAAGTGAAACGTACGGTGCAGTCAACACAACATAGCATAAGGTCATGAAGTAAGGTCTAAATTGAAAGACATAGAGGCGAGTCGTAGAGAGAAAGGTCGCACCTCAGTTTACTGCCTTGCACGTAAAGGCGACCAGACATTAAATGTGCGTTACTACGTCGTCCTTAGCGTTCTCGCGCTTTCTAGGTGTCACCATGACTACAACCTCCAGTGAACGGTCACCAGGAGAAGCCTCTTATGGGGCCGTCTCGTCGTCCCGTGGTCATCGTGGTCATATCACTCTGTCGGTTTCTGCAGCAGACTGCGCGATATGCAGTGTTTTCCTTGGACACCGCTTGTTTGCCAAAACCCGACTGTGGCATGGAGTACAGACAAGGAACCCGTACCGAGCGTAACGGAAGGAAAATGGTGATATAAATTTCGAGTAAAGTAGAAAATGCCTTNACAGACAAGGAACCCGTACCGAGCGTAACGGAAGGAAAATGGTGATATAAATTTCGAGTAAAGTAGAAAATGCCTTTACAAATTGCTTTTGAAACCATTTCTCACAGTTTGCCGCCTGCCCTGAGATGTAAGTTAGAGTCTCTCTGTAAGTAAAGTATATGCGATTTATTATTATTATCATCTATTTTCTGTGCCTTTATCTTCAATGACATTTATCTGTGATGGATGTTAGCAGCAACAAATAAAATGATCAACCTCAAGTCCACCCGGGTTGGGTTGGTTCGCGAATATGGTAGTGAAAGAGGATAGGACAAAGTGGTTTTTGATAAACAGTGAAGGGATTCACATTTTGAGTGATTACTAGTTAGTCTAGATAGGTTAAGAACAAAATTTAGAAGGGTAGCATCAAATGTTGGGCAGTACGGCGAATATCACCGAAATATGTCAACCCAACATAAAATTCAACACCCATTACAAAAATATTTTAAAAAGTTTGTGATTATTTTCGACGCCTGTTGACAACAGTTATACGCTACGATAGCCTCACATNACAAAAATATTTTAAAAAGTTTGTGATTATTTTCGACGCCTGTTGACAACAGTTATACGCTACGATAGCCTCACAAGTAAACATCTGAGGAGAAACCCTACCAACTGGAGTCGTTTAGGGTTTCCGAGGCTCTAAATTCATTAATCGCTATGAATGACGTTTTCATGTGCATAAAATATTCCATCACCTCTATGCACAAAGTATAGAGCAGACGTTTAGTGTCTACAGTGAGTTGGGCAGCGTAAAACCATAAAATATTTTAAAGATGTTATTTTACTTGTGAACGTCTATAGTAAAATTCAGTGTGTCGTGGCACATAATCAATGAGTATGTTTTCAGACTGAAAAAAAAAAACTGAAAAAAAATGTTGACTATGTTGGGGGACTGTAATTTATTTTCACTACACAAGGTATTTTAAGGAGCGTGTCAGNAAAAAAATGTTGACTATGTTGGGGGACTGTAATTTATTTTCACTACACAAGGTATTTTAAGGAGCGTGTCAGTGATGCAGCAGCGTGCATGACTCTAATTCTGAAAGTTATGAATTAGATCCCAGCCGATTGAACTATGAGTTATTTTTCCCTTTTCAAATTGTTTCCCATACACATTCCAGGCAAATGTTGACGCAGCTCCTTGACGTATATTCCCAANTTAAAAGTTACAATATTTTTGTGTGGTGTCTACTTACGAATAGCATTTAAGAAACTTCTCGTATCCGAATGCTAGCTACTAATGTGTATTTTTAAAAGTGAAAAATTGCTAATGCGATTGTTTTGCGATAATTTTAAGAAGTGAAACCTACGGTGCAGTCAACACAACATAGCATAAGGTCATGAAGTAAGGTCTCAATTGAAAGACATAGAGGCGAGTCGTAGAGAGAAAGGTCGCACCTCAGTTTACTGCCTTGCGCGTAAAGGCGACCAGACATTCAATGTGCGTTACTACGTCGTCCTTAGCGTTCTCGCGCTTTCTAGGTGTCACCATGACTACAACCTCCAGTGAATGGTCACCAGGAGAAGCCTCTTGTGGGGCCGTCTCATCGTCCCGTGGTCATCGTGGTCATATCACTCTGTCGGTTTCTGCAGCAGACTGCGCGATATGCAGTGTTTGCCTTGGACACCGCTTGTTTGCCAAAACCTGACTGTGGCATGGAGCACAGACAAGGAACCCGTACCGAGCGTAACGGAAGGAAAATGGTGATATAAATTTCGAGTAAAGTAGAAAATGCCTTTACAAATTGCTTTTGAAACCATTTCTCACAGTTTGCCGCCTGCCCTGAGATGTAAGTTAGAGTCTCTCTGTAAGTAAAGTATATGCGATTTATTATTATTATCATCTATTTTCTGTGCCTTTATCTTCAATGACATTTATCTGTGATGGATGTTAGCAGCAACAAATAAAATGATCAACCTCAAGTCCACCCGGGTTGGGTTGGTTCGCGAATATGGTAGTGAAAGAGGATAGGACAAAGTGGTTTTTGATAAACAGTGAAGGGATTCACATTTTGAGTGATTACTAGTTAGTCTAGATAGGTTAAGAACAAAATTTAGAAGGGTAGCATCAAATGTTGGGCAGTACGGCGAATATCACCGAAATATGTCAACCCAACATAAAATTCAACACCCATTACAAAAATATTTTAAAAAGTTTGTGATTATTTTCGACGCCTGTTGACAACAGTTATACGCTACGATAGCCTCACAAGTAAACATCTGAGGAGAAACCCTACCAACTGGAGTCGTTTAGCGTTTCCGAGGCTCTAAATTCATTAATCGCTATGAATGACGTTTTCATGTGCATAAAATATTCCATCACCTCTATGCACAAAGTATAGAGCAGACGTTTAGTGTCTACAGTGAGTTGGGCAGCGTACAACCATAAAATATTTGAAAGATGTTGTTTTACTTGTGAACGTCTATAGTAAAATTCAGTGCGTCGTGGCACATAATCAATGAGTATGTTTTCAGACCGAAAAAAAAAAGCTGAAAAAAAATGTTGACTATGTTGGGGGACTGTAATTTATTTTCACTACACAAGGTATTTTAAGGAGCGTGTCAGTGACGCAGCAGCGTGCATGACTCTAATTCTGAAAGTTATGAATTAGATCCCAGCCGATTGAACTAATGAGTAATTTTTCCCTTTTCAAATTGTTTCCCATACACATTCCAGGCAAATGTTGACGCAGCTCCTTGACGTATATTCCCAATTCTCAATTGAAAATATGTGAGGCCCTGCCACTGGCCTTGGGCTATTTGGCCAGCACACAAAGAATNATTCTCAATTGAAAATATGTGAGGCCCTGCCACTGGCCTTGGGCTATTTGGCCAGAACACAAAGAATCAGAGATAAATAAAAAAGAAACTCCCATGCGGTGAAAATGCGAGTTATTTCCGTACGAAAACAAACCGAGAACATGCCCAGTGTTTTAACAAACATACGTTTCAAACATGTGACAACGTAGTGCACGCGCCAGATAGGCGGACGTCTTAAGCGAATAAACTACTTATAAATATTCCTTGTGTAACATTTCTATCACACTCACATAGTGATCAAATTGTAGGCGAGAATATGTCGTTCTTTAGCAAATAATTTTTTAAGGTTTATTATATTTCGCATAATAACGCGTCGCCAGCAAATTTCAGATTTTAGGGTTATTAAAATAACGAAACCTAAACAATGGGTAAAAGAGTTTCACAAGTTAACACAATGGCCACTACCTAATTTAAATCGGTAAAGTAATGTATTTGTCAATACTGTTAATAGAGGAAAAATAATGCTTTCCGAGGCATACTTGAAAGCGCACATTTACCGTCATTGTGGAAAAAACGAGCGATTACGAGTCCATGTATCCATGTCGATGAGAACATTGGGTCTAATGAATGAGATTGAGCAGGTGCTCAAATGTTGAAAAACTTAAATAGGTGCCCGCGTTCGTATGAATAAAACAGGACATGCTGACTTACTTAACTGAGCAGGTGCTCAAACATTGATAAAAGTTTGACTGTGACCACCTACTTGTGGTTTTCGTATGATTAACGTTGAGTAGGTGCTGAGGTGTTGAGCACCTCCTCCCGGATTTGTTGAGCCTGACAAGTAGTAAACTCGCATTTGTTGAATAAGCACGTTTTGTTATAAAATGGCCAGCAATTTCAAAATGCGAGTTTTTCTTCTCTATAAGAGTGATCCGGGATTNTAAGCACGTTTTGTTATAAAATGGCCAGCAATTTCAAAATGCGAGTTTTTCTTCTCTATAAGAGTGATCCGGGATCTCAAAGAGACGTAGGCAAGGACATAGGAGGTGATTAGTAAACTGTTTCAAAAACAGTATGTTCTGTTATAGCTGCAATGAATATAAAATCATTAGAATGGATCACCTTCCCTTCTTCTGTGGAAGC
The DNA here is from genome assembly GCA_002778355.1 of Clitarchus hookeri. Lineage (NCBI taxonomy): Eukaryota > Metazoa > Arthropoda > Insecta > Phasmatodea > Phasmatidae > Clitarchus > Clitarchus hookeri. The sequence goes on from NQII01000086.1 coordinate 563,940, forward strand.
ACTGCAGAATGAAAAAATTTAGTTGCAGGAAAAATACAGGTTTCCTCAGCTACAGGGGCCATATATTGTAGCCATATTCATAATAATTAGCCCTTTGAACATGGCGACGAATACGTGAGTTGGGAAAAATTCACCACCATATTATAGAGATAAGTTTACTAGTGTGGATGCTTCTTGGCCCAGATCAGTCCACGGTGCTTGTATTTGGAGGAACTCAGCGAAACTTCATATTATGGAATGGGATGGGGCGAGTACTTTGTTGCTTGGAGACCCCGGATATGGCCTAAGCCCCATCCTGTTACACCTGAGGAAACATCTTTCAACAGATTGTTGAGAAAGGTTTCGGACAATTAAAACAACGTTTCCCTATTACTCCACAAAGTACGAATAAAAACTAAAAATATTCCTTCGCTGGTACTAAGCTGCGTGATTTTGCACAATATAGTCAAAAGGCTAAATGATGAAGACTTTTATTTCGCAGTTGAAGAAGCTGTACGTAGGTGGTGACATCCCTAATGCTGCCTATAATTTTATTATGGAAGTAGAGTTGTTCTAAACAGAGGCACGTTAAGACAAACAATAGCAGGGGTTACACATCGTAGGAACATATAGATAAGTGAATTATTTCCATTATTTTATAGAAACGGCATACACGCATACGGACATTCACACACGAGTGCGCAAACTTAAAAACTCACACATTCACACGCAAATGTGCATGCACGAGGTATATGTGCGTGCGCATGTATGAATTCATTGTGAATTTTACTTATTGCTTTTTTTATTTAACTAATTTATTTTGGCAATGGTTATTAGGGTGTGATCTATCGTGTATTTAATAACAACGTCAAAATTTTATAAAAAAAAGTTTGAAAATAAGTACAACAATATCAATGTATACAAGATTTTCTAAAAAAAACAAACACATTTTATATTAACAAGTATTGTNAAAATAAGTACAACAATATCAATGTATACAAGATTTTCTAAAAAAAACAAACACATTTTATATTAACAAGTATTGTCCTGGAAACAAACTCTTTGTTACTTGAGATTCAAGATTTTCAGTTCTGCTGTTTTTTCTTTTTACTTTCAATTTCCAGTTTTTCAGCCTTTTTAAAATATTTCAATAGCTGTAACTGGACCAGGTGCTGAAGCTGCGACAATTACAAATTCTTCGTTTCGTCTTCTTCGTTAAAATTAATATGTGCAATTTTTTATTAGTCGCCGTTCGACTGGATGGGGGTGTCATGTTCGACTGGATGGGGGTGTCATGTTCGACTGGATGGGGGTGTCATGTTCGACTGGATGGGGGTGTCATGTTCGACTTCATCGTAGTAGTGTCTTCATCGATACCATCATCCTTTTCTTCTTCGTCCATATCAACCTCAAACAAATCTCCACTAACAGTTTATTGAACATTGCTGAGATAAAGCAACGTCTGCAGTTATAGATCTTAAAAAAAAAAATTCATAACAGAGTAAAAGTCTGATAATTTTTAGTAATTTGACAACGGCGTTAAGATAAATAGCAGAATATATCTAGGGTTAAAATTTATAACTATTAATGTTTAAATTTTTACCATTTTAATGTTTACTTACTAACTTTAATAAGTAATGTTAAGTGCTGNTTTATAACTATTAATGTTTAAATTTTTACCATTTTAATGTTTACTTACTAACTTTAATAAGTAATGTTAAGTGCTGATAGAAATTGTTATAAAATTTTGTTTCTTAATAAAATTAATTTTAATCAGATTAAAAACCACAATTTTGTAAAGTTATTTATGAATCTTTTTTTATCTTACCTCTCATTCGAACAATGGTGGGGTTCGAGGTGCCTTCTAAGAGTTTCATGAATTCGTCCTTCAAATGTTTCGCAATATTTTTATTTCCGGTTTTCGTTACATCAGACTTCTTGATTCTTGATTTTAAATTGTTTAACTTCTTCCANTCGCAATATTTTTATTTCCGGTTTTCGTTACATCAGACTTCTTGATTCTTGATTTTAAATTGTTTAACTTCTTCCAAATTTGCGCTTCTGTCAGTTTAATTCCACATTCTGTTTCCAATCTGTTTTTATACTTATACTAGTTATTTATTTTTTTCATTTTAATATCTGGTAAATTCGACTTGTCCAAGACTATCCTGCAGCCTTTTACAATAGCAAAACATTTGGTGTTACCCTCGGTTTTTTGCTCGGTGTTTTGCTCGATGTTATTTTTATCACTGTCGGACACGGTTGTACTTTAGCTCGCCTAAGGCAAGAGACTGACTGACAGGTATGTATATAGAAGGAGGCGTGATGCGTGAAGCGCGGGAAACATGTTTAAACTGACGCCTGGCGGTATCTGGTGCGCCGACTGACTGTCGCCCTGTTTCAGCGTTGGTTGACTACGCGAGCACCTTCTGCTCACAGCCAACCGGCTATTTATATTCATACCAAATTGAGGACGTGCTCACGCTGTGAGGACGTGCTCAGCATGCTCAACAAGCACTTCCTCAAGAGCACATGCTCAATTTTATTCGTAAGACCCATTTTCTCTGTCATGAGCAACGTATGGGTATGATATACTCGAGAACGAGCACTACGTAACAAATTAAAAGTACACATACTATTTACAGCTCGTTGAGCGAAGCACAAAACATCTACTAAATAACTGATTACAAATTGATTNTAAAAGTACACATACTATTTACAGCTCGTTGAGCGAAGCACAAAACATCTACTAAATAACTGATTACAAATTGATTTTTTTCTTTCATATTTTGCGTGGTCTTTATATTTAAATACATTAGATGATCCTACTTATCGCAACAATTTTTTNATTTTTTTCTTTCATATTTTGCGTGGTCTTTATATTTAAATACATTAGATGATCCTACTTATCGCAACAATTTTTTATGAAGTTTTAAAAAATCTAAAATATAAAAAAAGATTTTCTGTGGTAGAGAAGCAGAAAAATGTATGGTTACAAACACCTACATATTCAGTTAGTCTCGTGTGAGCCACATGCATTCGTTTAATAGAATGTTGACGCCTGCGGCGTCCCTATATTTTATTCGTCCGTACCACGCTCTAACGAAGCTCGCAGGCGAACGACATCAATCAGGATTTAGGGCCTGGCAGCCGTGACGAAGGGAACGGCGCCAGATCGGCCCTACAAGACGACCATTTGCATGGGAAGGCGGACATGCGGGAGAATAGCGTCACGGTGTGGAATCAGGTGACAGCGGGAAGAACACGAGGGCAGCGGCCAGGGGGAGATCCCGAAGTATTCCCACAACGCCGAACAAACAACAAACCTCCAGCTAGAATAGAAGGGCAGACGCCAGACTCCGCGAGCAGGCAGGAACGGCGAGACGTATTTATGACCTCGCCAGGCTGTGCTTTGTCCCAGGCTTTCGACCACAATAAAAACCGAGAGAGCGTTTGGACGAACGCAACGAGAGGCCCCTTTCAATTATTTCCGCACGGACAGAACGGAGTGCTGAAACTGGTAAACCAGAACAAAACAGCAGACGCTGGACCCAAGTATGGAGCTGGAGTACACGCCCGCGGTTGATTACCCAGGGGGGCGGTCCGCGGCTACCTGGAGAAACCGGGGCAGTTTAATATGGCAATGAGGGCCTACAAAACCGGAGGAGTCCGAGGAAACATGGCAGTCGGCCGACGAGATTCCGGGAGGGAGGAGTGATTCCGCAGGAGACGAGAACGGCAGCCAGCCGCCATCAGACGCAGAGTCCTGCGTCGACCCGAGAAGGAGGGACGTCGAGACGAGTCACCGAGGCGCCCGTGACAGGACGAGAGCAGTTCCAGCTCACCGGACCTCATCTGCAAGAACAACTACCAGCACAGCAAGCCAGATAAGTACAGTCATCCAGCGAGTGTGAAGGACCTTTAGTAGTTATCCCGCAGTGTGAAGGATATTTTAGAATCATCCAACAAGTGCGACGAAGATCCCCCACCACCCTCCTTTTACGACGCGAATGGTACGGAGCATACGTAGAAAAGGGAGGGAGTTGTCTCAAGGGCTCATGTATCAATTCACATGTTCATGCAACAATAAAACCTCGATTTGTGAAATATGAATTATCCTGTATTCATTCATTAGTGAATTGGACCATTAAACAACAGTGTCGAAGCATTCCTACGCCCGATCACTGAGGACTAGTATTAAGTGTTGGCGCCTCACGCCACAGAACAGATTACAACACCTACGTCCAAACCTCAGCTTTGGCAGGTGTCAATGTGTTGTGTGTTATTTACAAAAATTTGCTATGTGGTATTACAGCCTCGCGAAAATAAACTCTTAGTATGGGTAAAATGCGATTTTCTGAAGATCTATAAATAACTATGAACCATACGGTATTTTTTTAGGGGCTAGCAGGGTCTCCAGACTCGAAAAGTAACCAGAAAGAGCTGGTAGCGTCACGTATTCTTTATCTTTACATTACTATTATAATAACCATTTCTTCCGTCCCTTTTAGTATCAGCCATACAGAGACTTTTCCGTATACTGTCTCAATTTTCTTCTCTACTATCTGCGCTGGCAGACTAACCAGAGAGTTTTACGCTACTTCCACGATAGCAACCTCAGTCTGACCTGACCTGGGCTGCGGACCGCCCGTTGAAGACCTCACCGGCTTAGCTGCTCCGAATTGCATCCGCCAGCGAGGGTAACCTCACACTATTGAAATCCAGACAATGCAGCAGGGTCCAGTCAACGGTCAGCATGTGGTCCTTCTTACGTTCCACTGCCCTAGGGGGTTTACTTGACGGATCGTATCATGCCAACGCTCGCCCTCGAGCAACCCAATCATCGCTTGCGCTTTAACTCACCAGCCCGTATATTACTATTCCTTTGAACTATAAGTACACAACCCGAAATGAATGGACGGATGCCCCATGTATAGTCTGACATTACTGCCGAGAATAATAAGACAGGGAAGGTTGTCGACGGCATGCTGCGATTTTGCAGACTACAAAAATCAACTGCTACATCCCTAGAGCATCCCACACATGCTCTCAGAGCGAGCAGGCCAATCCATGTTCGTAATGGTCGCGCGGCTAGCACACTGGCATTTTGTCACGGTGAACCGTTTTGATTCTTGGCAGGGTTGCGCCCAAGTTTCTTAAAAAAGGGGGAGGGGGACGTGTGGCGGACATTGTAGTTGGCCAGCGAGTTTTATTCTCGGGGCACTCCCTCCCATCACCCCCTCCCCCCTCGTTTCCCCATCACCATCTCACTTGACTCCCATGAGCGCTAAACACCTTTTCATTAATCGTCCTCCAAATTTATGATCTCAAACTATCAATTATATGGTGTGATAACCCACAGTAGCACTTCCCTGATAGCAAGAACCCTCTTTAGAAAGAGGGAAAAATTCGACGCCCTCATTGACTTATGAGCTGTTTTTTGAGGCAAGAAGGCTGTAAGTATCAGGACCACTCAGAAGTCCTGAAAAACCTAGACTGTGGTAGACCAAGTTCTGTTCTCACTCGCTTTGCCGCATTATAGTGGGTTCACCGCTTGTATGGTAAGTGAACCACTTAGTAGTAACTCACAGGTGCAACGCCAAGCAGAAAACACGCGATTTTCCCTTCAAGCGTAAATTAATTTTCTGGCAATAATATTTGTACTTAGCTGAAAGTTAGGAAATAATTTATTTTGAGTGGACTATCCTTTTTAATGTTACGATGTCATAGTGGTCAGTCAACGATGTATGTCACCACTGCTACCAACCGATACGTTAAAAAGCAATTTCAGAAACCATAGTTTTGTAAACCTATCAATGAACAGTCAAAAAATGACATTTTTCAATTTGTAGCCCCGCCATGTTTAAATGAATATACTTTAAACCAGATTGGTTTCATCCGAGGGTGGATCCAGGGCAGACTCTTGGGAGGAGCCACGTGTGACAATAGAAAAAAGCGCCACTTGAGTGTTCAAGCGAGGTAAATTATGGGTATATGAGAATTAAGTTCGCAATAGGCAACAGTCAACAGTATTACGAAGACTTTTAAATAAATAAGTTTATACAATCTGTCGTCAAAACAATGTTCACATTGTGGAAGCTTTAAGTACTTAAAAATTGTCGATGAGTTTTTTTTCTGCAGCTCAGTTTGTCTGTTTTCTCTGATGAGATTCAAAAGTCTGTTGTTTTTTGAACACAGGAATAACACAGATCTGCACAAATTTACAAAATAAAGCTAAGAAAAATAAATGTTTACTTATATCATAAATAATAAATAACTTTCAATTTTGACTACAGCCATAGAATTACAAATAGGCATGAAAAAAATCAGTATTTAACAATTCAGAATCCGTAACGATTTTACGATTGGAAGATTTTGTGGCCATAATATTTACTCCTTCCTACTTATGTTGTTAGGATGCCGAACTGGTTGATTGTTCGTAATCAACTCCACGCATGAATTTAATTTATGAGCAACGAGACTACCATTAAAATGATATTCTCGTGTTATGTTTTCTGTCCATAAGTACGTAAATTTCTTCTTTAACTGTGAATTTTGCAAACGAATAACTGGATTTAAAAGTATTTTATCACATAATTTTTTTATTAGCGGTAACATTTAATATGGTTCTCAAATGCGTCAGCTTCAATTGGAGACGATTATTAAATGTGTGTTTTTATACGCATCTATGTAAATAACGAGGAATGTCACATTAGTGGCTCGCCAACCCTAGAGTGTGTGTTTATAACTCTTGAAAACTAATTATTTCTGTCTTTGCACACAAATGAATTTCATACTTGCCTCTGCCTCTAAGGCACAGACTTAAATTAAAAAGTTTTTTCTTGGAATTTGAATCCGTCGCATTGTTTTAATCTAGGAAAAATATACCTTAAGTATGTTGATTATGTTGACCTATTTATTTGCCGCGATAATATATGTAATGAATAAAATTCTATTCATACTCTCTTACGTGTTCGTCAGCTATTCGTTTTTTTTATGGCAAACAAGGCATGTCCAAACAGGGTTATCAAAATATCAATAATATATAATGTTGAACAGAAATAATACGTGATTATCGAGAGAAATAAGACTTTTCGCTTTCCCTCAATAAATGTATATGTGTGAAGGGTGATAAACGCGAAATATGTTATTTTAGGAAACACCCCATGTATGTTTTAAAATAAAAGTAACTTTAATACATTAACCAAGAAGGGAAGTGTGTTATAGGTGAATAATTACAGGAGCATTTACTTCCGATACTGTTTCTGTACTGCTTATAGATTTTCTTTTCTGATTGTGTCAGCACTAAATAATTACTTGTTCACGATGCCTTATTGAAATATTCCAATTATTTTATTATCAGTTTTTCATGGCATAAGTTGGTTCGATGCCCAACTTCAGTGAGGAGGTTCTGGCTTCGAGTGTCGAGCAAGGTAAAATTGTTTCATAAGTTAGTTACAGGCAACAATACTGACATTTTGCATAAAATGGCCTGACATGGCCTCCATGTCGAAAGTACGCCAAACATAATGGTTTGTACTTTGTACACATGAGTTCCCATGATGAAGTAACATCCTAACACAACAGAGGAATGATGTCTTAAAAAAAGCATAAAAAAGTGCAATACCTGCAGATAGACAACACGTAAAGCGCTTGTCATTCTTCGCAGACGTAAATTACACTCATTGCAATAAAAATAGCAGGACCGGAAGAAAACGTCGAAATGGAATGAAACCGGATTTCAATACCAGATAACTGGGCTTTCAGCCACCTCTCTACTAGTTTCTCCTCTCCCATTAATAAAGAGCGTACCCACCTATCTTTCTCCTGTAGCATTTTCTCATAATGCATGTAATAATTTTTAATTCTTTCCTGTCGAAAGGGTTTTTACGGTGTCTGTACCGGTTTTTCCCTTTCTCTTCTAGATGTAGTTAGTCTCATGGCCTAACTCGGCCATGGGAAACCCAATCCCTCTTTGCCACGATGCACGTCTCCTTGCATGCTTTTTCTTTCCTTGTAAGCGTAAGGGGCTAGCCCTGAGACGCAATAATCCCGTTCCTACCGCGGACTAATATATAACACTTNGTAAGGGGCTAGCCCTGAGACGCAATAATCCCGTTCCTACCGCGGACTAATATATAACACTTAGTTTTAGAGTAGATTAGAAAAAAAAATAACTGGGCTCTTTGTGCGGGCCAAATTGTACAGTTAAAAGTACGTTTAGTTAATTGCGTGGATGCATGCAGCGATACGGTCCGACATGGAGGTAATGAGATGTCGAATGCTATCCTTAGAAAGTTCGTCTCATGCGTATTGCAACTGTCGCACCAAATGCTGCAGAGCTTCAGTATCGTTGATGGCTAAAGCTGCCGTCGCAGCGGGCTCAGTACATGTTCTATGGGCGGCTAGTAACCGCGCTGGCTAAGCAAGGAGGTTGGCAGTACGAAGGCAGTCCTACGTCACTCAACGATCAAGTTCAGGTTTGTGTGCTGTTCTGTGCCCCTCCATATACGAGTACGGTTGTCATCCGTGACCAGGGAAAACCTAGATCCGCCATTAAACAATATGCATCGCAATTCTTCAGCCTCCCATACCACCCGAAAGCATCATTGCGGTTTTAAGGGTTGGCCATATTTAGTCAAATTTGCAGTAGGCGAAGGGTTACAGGAAGCCGATAAAATTACAGTTTCCCTTTTCTCCTCTTTGTGTCATAAAGGAATTCAGTCTGCAAAACTGCAGACGTGAGGTTATTACAGCTGAGTAACTAATTAATAAAGATGTTTATAGGCACGTTGCTCACAGATATTAATAGTTAGTGTTAAAATTGTATCAGTCGTGTACTTGGTAGCTCAGTTGGATGGGCGTGTGACTTCTGATGTAAAGGGCGTAAGATCGATTTCTCTTTTGGTTTAATTGTTTAAGTGTAACATTACTATTAATTTGTCAGGTGATACNTAAAGGGCGTAAGATCGATTTCTCTTTTGGTTTAATTGTTTAAGTGTAACATTACTATTAATTTGTCAGGTGATACAACTTTTCTCATAATGTATGATATCTGTAATTCAAAAATTCACATGGATTTACTTTTTAAAATTTATTTATCTTGTGCGTTAAAAATGATTTCAAGTAACANTGTAATTCAAAAATTCACATGGATTTACTTTTTAAAATTTATTTATCTTGTGCGTTAAAAATGATTTCAAGTAACATACATTAACTTTGTTTTCAATATACTTCGAATAAAATAAGTGCAAACATTACAGGGCAGGTGATTGTAGAAAACCTGAAACCGAACGCTGTTCTTACACTACATAAAGTAGCTAATCTTTTTACAAATTTATCTGAGGGAATAACTGTTGATAAAACAAATTAATAATTATATACTTAAGGTAACTGGTGTGGCTGTACACATGGTATACGCTTTTAAAAACGGCGATGAACACTCTAAATCAGAGTATGAAACAGTAACTTAAACAGTAGCACTTTCTGGGACATTTAGTGGATAGACTTTATCGTGTAACGCCTTTTGAGTAGAAGCATCGCTGAACCCCTTCGCAAGCGCCTCTCAGTCGACACGTGTCACGAGGCAGGTGGCGGAGCGCAGTTACATGTGTCCTGCGGCTTAGGCCTTCCCCCTTCACCCACCCACCTCCCTATGCCTCTAGCAGGGCCCGTGAGATCTGTTGATCACAGAGGTTTCACGAGATATAGAAACGCAGTTCGCTTAAATTCAGAAAACACGAACCGCGGAAGAAACAACTAACGAGCTGGATAATGGTGCCGAGAACACCCCCCTCCCCCCTTAGCTAAAAACAGGACAATGTGGAAACGCATCGAGAAGTAGCTGACAGAGCAAGCTAGGAGAAAAGTGCTACCTTCCTCGCCCCCAACCTTCAGGTGTTCCACCACCTCACCCCCTCCTCCGATAATAGAGACATGTGCCGACACTTTAAGGGGGGAGGCTGGCGTCCATAAAGAGCCCTTTACGAGAGAAGAGGGGGACAGTTCATTATCACTGCGCCAAGGGAAGAGTTGCGTCAAGGAATCGCGAGAAGACGTGAGCACGAGTCCGAACCGCAGTCAGGGAGATGGCAGCACCTGCGGCCTTTTTCCAAGGCCTACCACTTCGCCGGAGCTAATCTCCAGATGACAGTCTACCAACACTCATCGCTGAGTTAAGTATAAAAATCGGCCCCCAGAGAAGCCCAACTCAACCACGAAGTCGCCCAGTTAATACGAGTAGTCAAATTAGGTACCACACCTCGGAAGTGCTGATGTATGTAGTTCTTGTGTAAACTCCAGACAATATATTCGTCCTTAAAAATGAAACAGCACCCGACTACATTATTGCAAACCCCTTAACCTTCAGGCATCATATAGTTTATGCCGGTAGGACGTAACTACGACGCTATAAGTCACCCTGTCTTCCACCGTGGCGTAGCGTCAACTTTTTAAATGTACAATCCTTAGAGAAAGAATGGTAGGTTTGCAAAGTCAAGGTCGTTGTTGATACACACCTTAGTATAATGAAAATGGCTTTTCAGAAACATGGCTCGTGAAGATGGAGTGTGGAGCGGATAAATAACGAGTCAGACGTCGCCCATGCTTTTTTACATTAATGACCCCGACCACCATCTTAGAATTTCATGACCTTTACCAGCGATGACCTTAAAACATAAACATCTAGAAAAAAAATTCGGGAAAAACTGTAACAAAATCGGGAAAACTTATATTAAAAATTGCGACCACTGGCTTGGATATACACGACCTTGCCCTTAATCCCAAGTAACCAAAAACCCCAAAAAAAAAAAAAAATTAAAATAAATTACAAAATTTTATAAAAAAATTAAAAATCAAGGGAGAAATTGCATTATTTACCCCAGTCACCATTTTTAAATTAACATTACCATCATGGTCACCTGAAAAATTTTATAAAATGGAAAAAAAAAACACAATTGAATAAATCTTAAAATTTTAAAATTTTAAATTAATAAAATGCTAAATTTAATTAAAAATAATTAAGTAATTCGAAAAGTTTACGGATATTTTGAAGCAAAATATTATTTCTAGAAGACCTAAATGAGGGAGGCCCAGTGTTGGATTCTTGTAACGATGGCATGCACAGTCACTCACTGTATGGTGACCAGCAGACGACTGAGCACCCACTCCTACATTTTATTGGCTATTTATTCAGCCCTTCAACGAATAATTTGCTTTAGATTGCACCAAACGCCTCCTCTCCTCATCGCCCTCTCGGCATTTACCCACCAGTGCCACTAAACTGTGCTAGCGATTTAACGATGACGTCACATTTTTCGCTCCTGATTAACTGTTGGTCACGTAATATCTCAACATATGCAGGTAATTAATGTGACCAAAACCGAGTCAGTTCTTTGTCAAATGTGGGAGGTAAAGGATCATTCTACTTTTTAGCATTCAGTATGGTAAGTTTTTTATGTTCAACTCTTCCATCACAATTCGCTGGGTATTGCCGGTCGTGCTCGTAATTGCACATATATTTTCCCACCAAAGTAAAAAAATCTGCTCAATTTTCAGGTACATGTTCGGACCAGCGAGCTTTTGGAGTGTAGGGGTCAATATGAAGCGTTCGTTTAATAGTGCGCCTGCGACCCGCGTCCCGATTTAGTTTTTAGTGGTATCATCGCTGACTCTAGCTGGACTGCGTACATTATCGGCGCTACCATTCGCAAAGCGTTAAGGTTAGACCCTTGAAACTTGCAATTTACAATGCCAGCTCGGGTATTAGACAGTATTATCTTCTGTGTTTTTGTTGGCTATTAATCCACCGTTCCATCAATATTTCAATCAGTCTTCTAATTTCTTGATCAATATTTCAATATTTCGTTCAATCATTCCATCAACATTTCAACCTTTACACCACTCTTCCAATCTTTCCATCAATCTTCCAATCTTTCCATCAGTCTTTCTATCTTTTCGTCAGTCTTTCAATATTTCCACCAGTCTTTCAATCTTTCCATCAGTTTTTCAATTTTTTCATCAATCTTTTAATCTTTTGATTATTCTTTCGATAAATCATTTAATCTTTCGATCAGTCTTTCAAGTAATATTTCAGTTCATAGTCAGTAAGTCGATTTGCCGTCTGTCCTCTCACCAATATGCATATAAAAACCATTCATTCACTGACTGTCATCAAATTTGTACTTGGTGACTGCACTTGACATATTGTAGAATTTTTATGAGGTTGATCCTTGTGAACAAATGCTCTTTTCTGTTGTTGTGCATTCCAGTTTTTTACTAAAGTTTTCAACGAAATAGCAATTATGATATCACTGTTATGAATTGAAGAACTATCAGGTTTTTTTTTATAGTAGAGGTTCGATACGATATCGTGCTCGCAGCACATTTGCGTATCTGCTGCACCTTTATTATTTACTGTATTATGAGAATTAATTGATCATGTATGTCATGGTTTCATATGTAGCATGCGGTTCCCCTCAGCCCTCGAGTTAGGTTGACGCTGCAATGTGGTGGCTTAAAACAAGTCGGAATAGGCTTGCCAGCTATGTTGCTACTCAGACTGCGAAGAGCGAACATCGGATGTGGATATCGTGCTATTATTCGACGATGGAAAATATTCACGAAAGTTATTTGTGCTGCTACTGCAATAAGACCTTTTCTAACAAAAACAACTGCAGATAGCATGAAGCTGGTTGTCATCAGAATTCAGAGTGTACTATGTTCACATGCGAAAAGTGTAAAGATCAGTTTGAACATTGGTGCATTATAGTTTATAGCATGAATTTCAGTATTCAGTATACTTATGTTTCCTTTCAATATAAATTATATGATTGGCAAATTTTTCTACCTAGAATTTATTTTCACACTTTTGAAGTGGTTATTGCAAACAGACGCTTATTTAAAAAAAAAAATTATTTATCTGCATGCACCCTGAGCCAGACGGAAAAATCCTACAGGAAAATAACGAGCAGCACACGAGCCTGAATATGCCACCGATGAAATGTGAGTCCCTTCGGTAGACAGACCAATGCGATAATTCTGCTGCAAGTAACACTTCGTAGTTTGATACATTGAATACAAATACCAATATACAAAAACGAAAGTCATTCCCAAAAAATACATAGTTCATTATTCACCAATATATACGCTACACTTTTCACATTACAACTTCCGAGTAAAATTAGTTTTTAGTAAAAGTTATTTTAAAACATCACGTCTTCTAAGATCGCATTATAAGTAAGTACAAATTATTTTAACAGCATTACGTCTTCAAAGATTATATTACAAGTCTAGAATAAAAAGAGGTTTTTAGGCTAACACGTGTGTTTTCCTTGAAATCATTACTTCTTTAAATATCATATTATATTTTCAAAATAAAATAATTTGTACTAAAACATCTTTATAGGTTGTTGACTGTCAACTGTGTACTTTTGAAAGGCCTGCTTAAGATCTACTTGTACGCACATTATGTATATTTCCGGTATATGAAAATTTAACATTGCCATAGACCTGGTCACTTTATTCATACATGGGTAAAGTGAAAGTCTGAAATTATTAGAAAAATAAATATTTTAATAATTTCCTAATAGTATATCTTGAGGTTAGTGAAGATATGAATTCGATTATTGATGAACTCATAGCTAAAGGCTTGACTGAATGAAATATTATATATATATATATATATATATATATATATAT
>NQII01000086.1:582272-672401 GCA_002778355.1 Clitarchus hookeri
GAGACATGGCCATTGTCGGTGTATAAAATTTACGATAATGAAGTACAAGGGAGAGTTAAGGAATATGTGGAGGATGTATATCGAGTAATCAAGACTATGAATGATGATCTCCGGGACTGAAACTCGGGGTTTTTGGGGTGGCGGATAAGTACTTGATGGCCGCGCCAGGCGAGGCCAGTGGGGCGCCTAGGTAACTAGGCAAGGGCCCTGGCAGCGCCACGCTTGCTGGCAAGGCTGGCGCGGAACAAGGAAAATTCCGTCGCCCCTGAGCTCCGGGGGATAGTTCTTGGGTAAGATACGCAGAATGTACAGGACTGGAATGCTGACCACTATTGTTATTGTTTTTAGAGCTATACTTTAAATACATCCTTTCATATCAATCTACCAAAATAGAACTTTAAGACTATTATGTGCTATATATATTTTAAATATTAAATCGTATGATTTTGATGATTCATATAGATGTATGTCAATTATTATATCAATGTATAAATCAACTTTAAATTGTATATTGATATTAAAAAGTTTTAAAGTGTTGTGTACCATTTTATTGTGTATTGTGTATTCTGTATATTTTACTGCTTGGGTGGTAGCACAGGGTCGAAGTGACAGCCTTCCCGTGGCTCCCCGCGTCAACCGGTACGCCGGGCAAATAGTCACTGCTACCACCCTGGAGATACCCAATAAGCCAAACGTTTTTTAGATTTTTAATAATTTTTACTTGTATTACTTAACGTTTGCGCAACGTTTCCCTGGCAGTGAGGGCAAAGCTAACGAGATCATATAAATTTATACAATTGTACAAATAACCGATAAGACAATTTAAGCATAATACTTATAGTACAAACAAAATCCGGTAAGGCCTAGTGGCTAAGAGGATTGATATATCGCTGTGTTATGTCACTGACTAGTAGCATGCCATAACGCCGTTCGCCAATCAGCGCCTAGTAATTCATTCATCACCTGGCATCCCAGTCAGTATGGAATCATGCGCAGCACGCGGTAGCCAATCTCGCACATGGACTGGAACAGGGCTTTGCGAAGCCTATCGGTGTTCGCTCACATCAAAGGAACCACCACATTTCGTTCCTGTGTGCTATTCTACTCTGTGGCTATTGCTTGCCACCGTTGACAAAGGAATGGGTTTTGATCGTGCTGGAAGTAAAAATAACGCTCGAGCAGTGACCTTGCCGCGAACCAGTTGTTTCACCTATGTTGGGGAGAGCTGGAGTGTTCTGCTGCTGATGCTCCTTTAATAATCTGTGAGTGATGTATGACTATTTCAATTAACCATATCTAGATTAGTAGGACTGCATTTAGCGTATGCCGAGGGGTTGTGACACGCATTTTTATTCCCCAGCTGATTTTTTTATTCACCTTGATACAGAGTAATAATTCATAAACCATTTATGTTTACATATGCACTATGTTTGTGACTTTCATACGTGCGAGGCGGGAGGAAACGATTGTTAGCAGCGCTTCGTACTATAGCAGGAAGGAGGTTGGATCATCGATTGAAAAATCGTTTATTAAAAATAATAGCAAAGCGTAAACGAAAAGTTCCGTGGGTTTAAAAGGCTTTTCCTTATGATAATCTGTAATAATGTTTTCGTCTTTTTTTTTAAGTGATGCGATCACATTTGTTTCACATATAAACCTGAATATGGTGTACGCTTTTGCAATGTGTGAATTTAGCAATACAATGGAACTAACAAGTACGTCTTTACTGTGTAAAATTACTACTTGCAAGCTAAGAATCGCATGTAAATCAATTAATAAATATTTGTCGTTTTTTTAAACAAGTAAGGAAATTAATTGTCAAAATACTTTATGAAGTATATATTGTAATGAATTTGGAAAATTTTGGGACGTGGATTATATTTGAAAGTTAAATGTAGTAAAATATGAACACAATATAAGTACATGGTAAATAAAGACTATGCAATTTAATACGGTGTCTAACGTAGTTTCTGATGACATATACGAATCAGTCCTGAAAGCATGTGCCCCTTACATAAATGCTTCGAAAATGGCTGCCAATTATAATTATAAAAAGGCGTAAGGTATAGTGAAACGTAGCAGTCTGTTTTAGGTCGTGTGTGTTGACTATAGTGTGAATTTGATGGTTCCACGTAAATAAGTGCCTAAATTGCGGGTAACTATGCCTATAAAAGGGCGTAATGTATAATGGGCCATATCACATTTGTTGGGATTTGTATTGATCTGATATGGTATACGTTAAACATGTATCTATCTCCAACAGTTACTGAAATNTCACATTTGTTGGGATTTGTATTGATCTGATATGGTATACGTTAAACATGTATCTATCTCCAACAGTTACTGAAATACGACCAAGTATGTCGATTTGGTGGGGTTGACATGAGCATTATGTGCTTATGACATTACTTGAGGTAAGGCGACAAATTTCCTGTATTCTCTAAACGAGCTGGTTACGTATACCGGCCACAATTACTTCTTAAAAAATAACAGCACACATATGCTTTTATAAAATTCAAAATGGTGCCGAACANTTACTTCTTAAAAAATAACAGCACACATATGCTTTTATAAAATTCAAAATGGTGCCGAACATGGTCGAATAATGAGTCATCATGTTTCCACATTAGTTTTTGTGAAGCTGCCTTATGTCGCTGGATGGTAGACAAGAAACCCACTGGCTCTGGTCATACCTGTGACTAACCAAATGGTCCTCCCTCCTGACGGTCTGTTGAGATCGCACATAACTGGTCAGTAGTGTACGGGTTCCTGCATGCACCCATTGCTCGTAACAAAATCTGACTAAAGTTTTAACATCTTAAATTATGCCATGCCATCTGCCCTGTCTCTCACAGCCCTATTATCTGGCTTGCCCCAAACTTTAGGCACGTAATCGCATATTCCGATCTGATTTCATATTCGTACCATCCTTCAATATACATGTAAACTTTTATTTGTAAATACATGCACAATTAGCAGTTCTGACTTTATGTACGAATTAGTTTTGAAGAGTCGAGTCTGGAAATATAGTACTTCAAATGCCTGCTTTGAAATATCTCTATTGCATATCTATATTTATAAAAATCGAATATGGTTGTCGTAGCTTTGGTGGGTCGTATATAACGAGCAACTAAGCTTGTAAAAATTAAAGTGTGCATGTCCCTACCACCCTGTTTGTCATCGGAGGTGATGCCCATGATATGAATTTGACAACTATAGCTTCTGTGGATGGAAAATTGCAGCCAACTATGCTTATATGAACGGCTAAGGTATACTCTTGAACCTGCGACCCTTTTTGTCGTCGGAAGTGATGCCTATGTTAGGATTTTGGTGACTATAGCCTCGGTGGGTGGAAAATGGTAGCCAACTATGCTTATACGAGGGCTTAGGGCGTACTTGACACTACCATCCAGTTAGTTGTCGGCGGCAATGTCTATGTTATGAATTTGACGACTATAGCTTTAGTGGACGGGAAATGACGGTCGACTATGCTTATACGAGGGGTTAAGGTGTAATTGACCTTGTCGTGCTACTCATCGCCTGAGGTGATGTCTATGCTATGAATTTTGTGACTATAGCTTCGGCGGATGGGAAATGGTGGTCAACAATGCTTATAAGAGGGTTTAAGGCATACTTGACCCTGCTGTCCTTTTCGTCGCGGGGGGTTTGATACCTATGTTATGAATTTTGTGGATGGGAAATGGTGGACAACTATGCTTAAAGGAGGGCTTAAGGCGTCCTTGGCCCTACCACCCTGATGCTACACTCTAGTTGAAACGAATGGTAGTTTTGTGGCGGGAATTCAAGATGGCGGTGTGATTGCCGTGTGCGTGATTAGCGTAAGTGCGATAAGTATATGTACAATTAACATATATGTGGGCGTGATTGGTCCCACTATATATCTACTCCTTCTGCCATTTATTTTAAATTTGAAAAAGGTGGGAGCACTCTGCGACAACTCACGTACACTGTTCGCGCAAGCAGGGGTCCCATATAATTATAAAATATGCAGATACCAACACCTGTAAATAATCATGTGTGATGTATTAATTCAATACGCCTGTAGGCATATATAGAATACATATATACAAAGAAATATACAATTAATTTAATTTATTTTGTATATTATCTTAAGTATGTGTATTACTATATGATATTTCTATGTTTATACTTACTTATTTACATAAATTAAGATATACACAAACAAATTCAATTTTGAACTGCAGGCGTCCGACTGATCTTTGCAGTAATAAAGAAAGTGTTGGTTTGGTAAGGAGCACCAGTCTCTTGATATTTCGATCGGAAAACCAATTTCTAGCATCATAAACCTACTACTTACTGTATTAAATTATATATTTTCAGCTTGTGATAGCTCAGTGTAATTTTAATTTTAAAAAAAAGTATAATTTTTGGTTTTGTTGTTACAGAACTCAAGCAAGACTCACAGTAAAACTGAAGTCCTTTAGTTCCTGTTCAATTAAAATACATTCGATGTAGACTTTGGATAAGATACAAGAAGTCTGAACAATATACTGCTTAATCTCGTACTTGCATATTTCAAAAATTGTATGCAAGTCTATTACATATAAAGTATCACATATATGTACTAAACAAAGTGTAATAAATTTATTGCTTACCAAAATTTAACATTTGTGATTTTTTATTACAAACTAAAAGGATTTTCAATTTTTATTTTATTGGCTTTATTAATGACCCTGCTTTTATGTGAGAAGGTTAATCAGACAGAAGGAGCGGTTTAAATATTATATTAACCTAAATGAACTGAAGAGGACACAAACCTTAATTACTCGCCTAGTGTTCGAACCCAGAACATCGTCCGAAGGTAAATCCTTTGCAACCTTCACCACGGAGTTAGCTGAAAATAAATTTTTTATTTACTGAACATATTGACTGGATAGGACAATTTTCGCTTTTTACTGGCAATTTAAATTTCAGCACCTACGCTATGTATCTATAGTTTATAAGATAATCGCTATAAGCATACGGAAATATAGATAATAGTACGTATTTCGAAAAAATAACACTAAAATCAGCGAAATGATTTTCACAAAGCCAAACAAGGAAAAAGAAGTTTTGGTCTACAAAATTAATACAGCTCTTAAATAACACTAAAACTGAGAAAATGACAAAGTACCTGAGAAAGTATATATGGGAAATTCTCTTGAGTATGTGAAATAGTGAATTGAACTTATAGAATGTCTTAACCACAAAAGTATAATATTTACGTAAGAACTAGGCAGAGAAGTAAATATCAGTTCAAAACCACGCAGAGCACTTGTTTCAAGCTTATGTTTATTGCAGTACATCTGTCTGTACAAGTTCTGAGTAACTTTTTGGTTTAGACGATAACTTAATCTTATATTTCACGTTGATACTGTCAACTGGTTATTGTTCCCGGCTCAGGAATGAATCAGCTGCTAAGAATTCATAGATGCCGACTATTGGGCAGGATGCTATAAAGCGAATTTATTTTACACAATTTTAGTATATTCCGTTTGGTAGGCAATGGTCCGTACACGGGCGCTAGTAATATAGCTGTGCAATGAGGCCATGATCCTAACTGACCCTATCCTCGGAAGAGGAGACTGGAACTGGACTGGAGCATCTTGTTATCCCTAACGGGAGTAGTCATCTTCACGGGGCTATAGTCTTATTAGCCCTATTCTCACTGGCAGCAGCGAACAGGGCATTCAGTTGTCGCAATTGGCACGTTGCGAACACATAGGGAAAGAAAGTACAGTGAAAAATCGGTGTTTGAAATCTTTATCTTGTCAAAAATTAATAAATTGAGATATACAGTTCGACGCCTTACTTAATTTTATTAACTAGGTTACATAATTTAAAGACAATAATATGAACTTATGAAGTATGTAATAATAAAAACGGCAGCACTTAATTTTAAAGAAACATTTCTGGGTACTAATATGGTATTTCCGCTTTCTGTGATCACGAATAAAACCGCTTTGTTGAATGTTACAAAAAAAATCTGAAACAGCTATCTTGTGATTGGAAACGGCTTATTAACTTCCCCCAAGGTTGTGCTTTAAGGCACACATAAAAAAGTACAAATAAAATTATACACACATCTTTTGAACTATAGTGGTTATAAAGAAAATAACGCACCCTCAAAAACGAGAAATTTGTTTTTTTAAGTCAGAAACTATTAAAGATGAAATTATATGAATGTAGACAAGGTATTATTGACAGAACATAATTAATTTCTGCATAGTTTAGCGCCTCTCAAACTGTGTCGTGACGCTCCTCTAGGTGCGTCGGCACTGTCCTGTTGAGGAGGCGTGTGGTGAAGCAACATAACATGTCGGAAATCGAAGAAAATTTCGCTATCACTTATTGCTCCCTGTGCTTTTTCTATGGCTTGCTAGATGTTAGCTTGTCCTAGTGACTCTGTTCTCATTACACTCTACAAACAAGAGATGGCAGCACTGTAGGCTGGCGGTGGGATGCTTAACAGTTGGTAGTCATCTCACGTAGTACGGTCTCTTGTGCGTTGTTCTGGCTGAATTATTACCTGTGTAAGAGACGTTACGAAAACGTGTTGTTCTTCGTGAATTTTCACTTGTCTATGACATTACGCAAGTGTTGCAAAGGGTGGATATCTGTCGTGTGCAAGTGGAAAACGACTTTCCGAAAACACACCGCAGCCGGAAATATGACCACTACCTTAACAGCAGATTCACTTACTCTCTTCAAGACAATGCCGAACGACCACAATGTTTAATCTGTTTGAAAGTCCTAGCAGCAGAAAGTATGCTGCCGAATAAACTGAAACGTCACCTAGAAAGTAATCACAGCTGCTTGGTCAAAAAATCGCGGGAATATTTCGCAGGTAAGTTGAAAGGACTGAGCGAACAGAAAAAGATATAAGCTATCTATTAATCGGAAAGCACTACTTTCGTCGTACAAAGTAGCCTATCGTATTGCAGAATGTAAAAAACTACATACAATTGTCGAACAGGTTATTCTAGAAGTAGCGTTTGATATGGTTTCCATAATGATTGGAAAATCTAATGCGAAGCAACTCTTGTCTATGCCATTGTCAAATGATACTGTAAAACGCTCTTAATGCATTAATGGATGAAAATTATATAATAACGCAATAATAATATTGCATGAACGAACTGTGTTGGAGTGTCTATGAACGGCGCACGATGTATGTCAGGCCAATATAGTGGATTACAAGCCATGGTTCGTGCTAACGTTCCTACTGCAATATGGGCACATTGTCTTAACCACAGAAAATCTTTGGCTTCAGAAAACTTGAGCCCTTTGTTGAATAATAGTCAGTGTACTGAATTTCATAAAATGTATGGTTTGCGAAAGCAAGGTTTTTGAGAATAAAATTTGTGAAGAAATGGGAGTGGAACACAGCGTATTCCTGTACTATTGTAATTCGCATTGGCTATCAAGAGGTCAAGTCTTATCACGCATCTTTGAATTGAGACGAAAATCGTCATAGTGCTGAACATGTTTTCGATCATGGTTTATGTCATATCTAGCAGATATTTTTGACAATTTGAATGACCTGAACAAAACAATGCAAGAAAATGGAATACATATGCTCTAGTTATTCGACAAAATCACTGCCTTCATGAAAAAAGAGAGATCTTTGGATAAGAAAAATGAATAATAAAACCAATAATTTTTAGTGTTTCCCAGTTCTGAATTAATTTCTTCGAGAAAATAATATGCACATTAACAGGAATGTTAAATAAATCTTCAAAGAACACTAGAAATTACTGAAAAAACATTTCGGGAAGTACTTTTCTGAAAATATGGAGCAGCACAACTGAGTCGCAGACCCATTCAAAGCTGAAGCATCTTCTTCCTTCATTGCCATTGAAGAAGAGGACTTGATCGACCTATCGTATGAGATTAGCCCGAAAATTAGATTTGAGTATTCAATGGGACTTTCAGTTTTTTGGGACGGTGTGAAAGTGGAGTATCCCCACATTAGTAAAAGAGCTCTCCATATTTTGATTCAATTTTTACATCCTGCATGTGCGAAACAAGATTTTTTGCTGTCGCTGTAATTAAAACTAAATACAGTGCAAAAACTGGACATGGAGAAAGAGATGTGAGTGGCTATATCCAAAATGACACCACATTTCCAAAAGTTGTGTGAATCAAAGCAGGTACATCCTTCTCACTAACATGGTGAGTCAGTAAAATTAGTACTTTCCCTATTTAATAATGTTAATTAATAATAGTAATAGGATTATCTATGTTCTCTCACAAAGGGATGGGGCATAGGAGTTAGAGCCGTCCAGTGATGCAGGGATCAAAGCCCTTGAACACAATTTCTTCCTTCTCGCGGCATACCATCTTTATGGTGTTTTCAACACACTCTTTGATGTCGTATGCATGATAGATAAGCACATTCGCGGTCTTGAATGCGCTTTTACAATGTCGTCCTAGTTCTGGTTTCTAGTAGGTACCTTGCAACCATATATTATATTTGAGAGACCAATCGTTTTCTAGTTCTTCTGTAAGTTGGTTTAATAAATTATTTTACATAGCCGACAGAAACATGCAAATATATTTTGGCATATCTGGTGAATTCTTTGTGACATACGTCTTGAGACTGCCATGGAAAGTGGATTCTTTCACCATAAATCCATTAGCATTTGGTTTGCCAAGAACATGTACAGGTTTTTGACCCAGAAATGTATACTTGATGTGATGGAGATATGCTGATGATATTTTTTTTTTATTGTTTGATGTATTATAACTCTTTAATTTACGTCCACACTTATGACAGCTCAGAGTCAAATAAGCCCATCCTGTCTTTCTCAAACATTTTCCACTCTTCTCGTGACGACGTGCATTCTTATTTATACTGAAGGTCGGCAGTGAATTGTTCATGCCATCCACAGATAGGTCCTCATTTATCGATGGTGCCATCATTGCATTATCACTTGCTGTGCTAGGTAGTGATGACATTTTTACATCATCGTTACACACAACAGTACTCACAAGTCCATCACAATTTTGTGAAGACGACAATACACCTTTATGCTTTGCAGGTGGAGTAACAAGTTCTTTACATATTTTCAAATGTCTGTATATATTGTCATTACAAGCAAACAGACGAAGACACTTATCACACCTATACGCTGTACGGGATGGGTTCATCTTACATTTAGGCCTTTAATGTAATCTAACATTGCTGCTAACAAGGGGCTCCGTCTCAGTACATGCATCGAAATATAGACGGTACTGGCATGGACCGCGATGCGGATGGAGCTGCTGCAGGCGGTCCACACGAAGTCGACGATCCCAGTCATACCATGTCCGAAGAAGGTGATGGCAGTGCTGCTGCAGGGAGCCCACAGGAAGTCCGTGGCCCTGGTGGTACCACACCTGATGAATGCGATGGTGACACTGTTGTAGGAGGTTCACCTGAATAAGCTGATGCTAATCCCATAGACTATTTATTGACTCTGGCAAATACAGACACTTCATTGGCTCTAGGGCATCGGGAGACATTATGGATGCAAAATAATACATCGACTGTAGAAGCTAAATGAAACAATCCGTATCTCTAATCTTTTGTCGACGAGCTGGCAATCTGCACAAGGTGCTTTCCCCTTTATTCATTACCGCCACTTCCTCATCTTCCTTTCTTTTCTCCCCTCTTCAATTACCTTCCCCCCCCCCACAATCTCTAACCGCATTGCTCTCCCCCTTCATCCAACACACTACATGTTCAAACCGAAGGCCTGTGTGCATTCCCAGGCCAATCTGTGCAAACCCCCGCAGGTTTTGACCAACATTATTATTACTCCAATACATAAATATGTTATGCAGTATTTGTTTGAGAAATTAGGATTTTGTTCCATTTAATAAATGATACAAACAGCGCAACCCTAGCCAATAGTTTCTTTTTTTAAAAAAAGCCAGTCTAATGAGTATGGGTAAAAAATGAAACATAAAAAATTGGTTTTATGGACATACATTATTGCACATATAGTTACACAAATGCCATAATACAAAAAAATACATCTCAGTTCATGTTCATTAAGAAAATTGTTCATCGAAACCAACCTTAGGGTGACCAGATCTAGTCATAGAAAACCGATTCCCAGTCCAAGGATGAGGCACGCAATTTGTGTTCTTCCATGCGCATTTACAGTCAGGTTCTGATCTGTTGCAGACATTTTGCTGCTGGTCGTCAAAAAGCCAAGGGTAGCCATACTCGAACTGCACGTCGATAATTCCCTTTTTGTCTTAGCACAAGACGCTCAGATATTATTTTCTGCTCTGGCCCTGCCATGTAAATCTCTCCTTGCGGGTACTGTATCAGCAAGTCGAGCATCACATTTCCCACTTGATAGTACATAATCTTGCCTTCGTCCCACTAAATTCGTGGTGGTACTTGGTCACCCAGTCGCTCGTCTTCTTGCCCTTCTCATCCAAAAGTTTCCACGAATAAGGGGTATGGAAGGAACATGTACGCATCTTGCCATCCTCGTCGTAGGATACTACGATCTCCTTGAGAACGAAAGCGCTCTGGCTCTGGGAGCCCTGCAGATTACAGTACATATTTATGCTGTCCAGGCTTGAAGACGACTAAACAAATATCGTATTTATATCCTCCACAGTGCTCATGAAATCATCTTCACGACTTTGTATAGGCCATTGTATGATGCGAGCCAGTCATGAAGTATTAGGCAGAAAGTGTATGTGTGTGCAGGAATATTTCCTTGTGTAGCGAATTCGATCCTGCAGTCGATAAAATTCGATTTGATATGCTTGCTCTGTTTACATAAGTCCAAAATCATGAATGGGGCAATGGTCTTGAAAGTAACAGGGCTCAGTATCGGGGACCAGGAGCAACCAAAATATGCATTTTAGAACTGAGCATACATTTGATATGTCAGCAGGTACTGACCATTTCCAAAGTTCATGTTAATGTCCACATATGGATAGCTTTCACTATTCAAAAATACTTTCACATTTTCTATTGACATGTGTCACATTGCGAATGGCTCACTCTCACATTGGCTGTCGTTCAATCTGTAGCCCAATGATGATGTACCATGTTTTTTTCGGTGACAAAGTTAGACTTTACCATCCTGTTGATGTACTGGCCTGCAGGCAATCCGGGTTAGATCTCGAAACTCTATGATCTGAAAGCCACATTGATGTTTTTGCCATCTTCCAGTTTCTTCAACATATTGATATATTCTGTAGTGCTCAGCGCTGAACATTAGGCAGCATTCATTTGATAGACTGTAGCTTCATTTCTATAGTCTTTAGTTTATTTTCCTGTACCCCCAATAGTGTGCATAATGGCTAGGAGCAGTGCAAGTTCCTGCTTCGAATTGGTAATAATGAGGAATGCACACTTAGAATTATAAATAGGAAGACTATAATCATCTTCTACCTCCCAGCTTGCCATCTGAGATGCTGAGAACTTGTTTGGGGAGAGCAAAAAATAGTTATTTATCATGGTCGTTATGCCCACATCTCTCGTACAGTCCACCTCGACCTTGTCTTTAAAAACGACCAGCTCATCGATGTTTATGAAATCTTCCATGGCGATCGACTTCGAACCCAAGACTGTGGAGGGAAATCTCATAAGTGAGTGTTCACACCAAGGTGATCCGTAGTATACTGATAGCCAGTTTGATGCAGTGCTTTGTTTTATTGCTTCTGGTAGTAGAAAAAATTATTATTCCCATCTTCTCAAAAGCAACTGTAAGGTAATTTATTCGTTTAGAAAGTTCTCTAACTTTCCGTACTGATCGACGATTGTTATGTCCACCTCGTGTGCTCTTTTCGCTATGACTGGATTATAAATGATATTTTATGGTGCTATGATCAGTTTAAAACTGAAGGAACAATCGGCGAAATATCGGGCATTGTATTGCTCGGCCTGCGACTGAGACATGTGCCGCTCGCTTAATTGCAGTTTATTCGTATCACATTAACAGGCAAGATGTTTTCGGGTCGCTACGATTTGTGAGTTTTGCCTGCTTCGTACATGTGCGGTTTGAACCCCTGCATCATTTCGATGGAATCCGGTTTCGTAAAGTCGATATATTCGCTGTATTTGATGACACTATACAGAGTATAGGGATTTCCACATATTTCGAAGTCTGTGTAGGAAGAACAGCTAACCTTCTATGTACATTGCCATAGCATCTAGTTCGCAGGAGCCAACGGGCAGTGTCATCTCGTAGGAGACATTTACTGTTTTTCACAAGGTACAACTTACAGTTTTTTCATCGATGTTCGCTATCACATTGTAGGTTTGAAATTCAACCAGGCCTATGCACAATTCCCCCTCCAGGTCTAGATAGAGCTACGACCCATCAAGTTAAACATTATCGACATGACTGATGATTTCCGGTCGATGTATATCCATTTTATTCATTTAGTTGAACGAACGAACTAGGAAGCAGACAAAAGTGTCCACAGATCCACGTGATCGACATCTGCTCTATTTCGTAATTGTAAGTCAATTTCACTCTACGCAGGTACCATCCCAGTTTGGATGGTGGATGCAAATTATCAATACAGTCTTATTAGCCTGCGCATTTGCCTCATTTTACATATACTTCCCCAGCGTGTACCATACCTGACTGTTGTGTCCAGATTAATTATGCCATGTTCGTCTTTCTTGGGTTTAGTGGGCAAATCGCCTCGCATGAAAACACCACGAAAATGAGTAGTTTTCAGTTTTCGCGCATACTTGATTATGTCTGTGTTCGTTAGCGTCCTTTTAGGCAATTATATCACGATCTTCTCTGCTTCAATTTCCTGATGCGTCACTTTTGTACAATTCCGCCTCCTACTGGATATGGCCTTAGGTAGAGGCCTTGTCCGTTTTTTCTCCCGTGGTAATAGCTTCCATATTTGCATTATACCTCTGGACTTCGGAAAATGGCTTATGTTCGTTCGATGCTATGTTGATGGCCCAGACGATACTGCTTGGGGCTCCGATTAGGATTACGAGGCCCCCAAGTTATCCAAAATCGATGGCAAAAATAAGGTGGTAGATGTTTCCTTGGTATTCCATAATTTTTTCTCCCTTTATCACAACTTTTCGTTTCACTTGCGCCTTCATCTTGCTCTCTGCACCAGTGCCTGTATTCAACTTGGCCTTCATAATGTTCGAAATTACCCACACAGCTATTTTTTCTCCGAGTCTGATGTCTGGTGCGCGATGTATTTCGTCGGCCCTTTACGCGAGTATCTTCTCCGCCTTGTGCCATGCTTGAAGATCCTTGTTCAGGGAGTAATATACGTCATGTTCTTTACATGGTTCGTGCAGTGCATTGATGCCTGCGTCGCTGCATGCCAGCCTTTAAGCTGTCTTTGTTAACAGCCCACAGAACTTGTATCCTGGAATTGCAGCTTCAATAGTAGATTCTTAATAAACCTATCGACGATTCGGCTTCCAGTTATGGTTTTACCTCTTCGAGACATTGTGGTGAACTGAACTAAGGGCTTATAATCAGACTCCCTTTATACATTTTCGTTTCAATATCGTGGAGATCATCAAGCAGGGTGTACGTCTTCCCATACAAGTTAGCATGGGAGATGCCGAACTCTCATGCGACTCTCGTCACAGCAAGCTGTTGCCCGGTGTCATGAGGTGTATCATCGTGGGACCACCAATTGCGGAAAGATGTAGATGCTGTTGACTTTTCTCTGTGTTCCTGTACTTGAAATCGCGCCGGCTACAGAAATACCAGCATCTGGCACATGCACTGTAGGCTGTGGATGGCATGAGTTATTTCCCATGTAGTGATACCTAAGCTGTCGTGCCACCGAGTGCGAGGCTGCCGAAATCATTTGATGACATAGCATGCGAGAACTAGAAGTACATCCAGGAGTACGCATGGGAGAGCATGCGAACATGGTCTGCGTGTACCTCGGCTAGACTTATTTGTGCTTACCCCAACAACTGATTTGCGACAATGCGAATGTGTTGGTGTTGTTTCGCATGGACTATACGAATTTGTGCCATGTGTACAACAGCCACATCAATACGGGCATGGCATTAATCTGTGCATTGTGCTGGAAAGGCAAGTATGGATTTTTGGTGATTGTAAAAGACTGACATCTATATAATGGCAGGTACCGACACAGCTTCGATCAGTTCATCGTCGACCATCTAGAATGAGTTAAAGCATATCGAAACTCTTTCAGAGTAGCCTCGAGCTGCATCTTGACAAAGACGAAGATGGAGGTTGTCTCATACCAAGAAACGATGGACATTGTGATGCTGGCAGAAGAATAATTTGAAATGTTGGCGAACACGAACAATCCGAAGATGCTGCTATTTAACATTTCGTCCTCGAAACTGGCAATGGCATCATCTTGGAATTACGCATTGCGTTTCCCGAACAGAACAACTTCTAAGGAATTTACTTGACCTAGCTCGAGGCGAAGATGGATTCTGTGAAGCTGGAGATCGTTCGCGATTTTGTGACCATGGACGAGCATATAACTAGTGTTATAGATTGAATGTGGCATCAACACAAAATGAAGAACATTTGAAAGTGCTGAAACATTCCATAGATTATAAATTCACTACCTCGATTTCCTGCCTCGCCACGAAAACGGATATTCAAAAATACAGCAGGAACATATTGGATTCTGTAGCGAATGCCTGGGCAAGGTCTAAAATCGTTTGTCGGAGACTCGCGACTAAACCTATAAAATAAAGTGTTAGTGACCACTTTTATTCAGTGTAATTAAGGACATTGCTAGCGGCCTTCATCGAGCGATACAATCTGTTCATTCGAAGCATGACGCGTGCCGCATATGGTTAGTATTCGCTCAGATATTATTTTCTGCTCTGGCCCTGTCATGTAAATCGCTCCTCGCGGGTACTGCATCAGCAAGTCGAGCATCACATTTCCCACTTGGATCCAAGGTTCTGGTCCATTGGTGCCTACAATCATACATATCTCACAATAATGATAAGATGAACAGTGTATACAGGTACGGTGATAAATGGTTCCTTGGTGATAATGAGATAGGATTCTAAATGTTTGGGATCATTCAAGTAGGCGATTGCAAGATGCATAGAACANGTTCCTTGGTGATAATGAGATAGGATTCTAAATGTTTGGGATCATTCAAGTAGGCGATTGCAAGATGCATAGAACACCTGGACTTTATGAACTTCTATTTCGCAAGGAACCTACGGAGTATAATGTTGATGACCTGCTGGGATACAGGATGTTGTTTGAACTTACGCACACACTTTACCAAGATAATGATCCCAAGACCTATGCTTAAAAAGACGAAGATCAAGAAAAAAAATCTACATTCTCTCAGACCTCTTCAGTGGTATAGTGCTAAAAAGTGGGGAAGGTCTGAAAAAGATAGGTGGCAACAAGAACATCGATCAGAGATGACCTGAACTAACTAGTCGAAAGGTTACGACTACTTGTCTCTTCTCAAAGGGTTGGAAATTACTTGCATACCATCGATAGTATTTCCATTGTCGATGAACTGAAGGAGGGAGACTACATACAATAAGTCGGTTGGGAATCACCTATGAACTGCATGCAGCTGGTAGATGCAACTACCATTGTCGCAAGGTCATGCTTTGTGGGATGAACGACCTGNCACCTATGAACTGCATGCAGCTGGTAGATGCAACTACCATTGTCGCAAGGTCATGCTTTGTGGGATGAACGACCTGTTTCAAGCCAACCGAGTCGACTGATACTGTACGTTCGCTTCAACAAGGACTAAAAATTCATGTTGACAGTCATCGATAAGTACAACAAATTCGCCTGGGCCAGGTTAGTCAAGTCGAAGAATGCACTCGGTATCCTCGAGGCCATGATAGTGCAAATATCGCATCCCAACTTATCTACAAACCAACCAGGGCAAGGAATTCTACAACGCAAAATTAAAGTCTCTGATGAAGAAATACAATCTAAGCCATTATTCAATGTACAGCAATCTCAAAGCATCTATCATCGAGAGGTTTAGCTGGATTTTGAAAGACAAAATGTAGAGGCATTTCGCTGCGAATTGAAACTGCATATTGTTGGAGTTACTGCCGAAACTCGTTCGTGAGTACAATTATACCATTCACTCCACCACTCGCATTAATTCCGAAGATGTCAAGGATGACTCACTGATTCTGACCATCTAGTCTGACCCTAAGAGGCGTGGCCCACACAAGATTAAAGTCAATGTCGGTGACCTGGTGTGCATCTCCAAACAGAAAGGCATCTTATATAAATGGTCCACAACGAATTGGAGCCCCGATCTCTTTGGTGCACCATGTATATGTAACTATGTACCGAGGACCTACCTTCTTGAAGTTCTGAACAACATACCCAAACATGGCTGTTTCTACACCGAAGAGATCCAGCCGAAGGAGTTTCCAGATGTGTATTTGGTAAGGTGCTGAAACGATGTAATGGAAGGGCATACCAAAAGTTGTGTCCACCTGTCCGTTCTAATTCCTGGGTCACNCATACCCAAACATGGCTGTTTCTACACCGAAGAGATCCAGCCGAAGGAGTTTCCAGATGTGTATTTGGTAAGGTGCTGAAACGATGTAATGGAAGGGCATACCAAAAGTTGTGTCCACCTGTCCGTTCTAATTCCTGGGTCACTAAAGTGAACATCGAGAGGTGAGTGAACTCGTCATGGAAGAGGACGATTACTATCCATGTATATACACTGAGGTGACAAAAGTCATGGGATAGCAATATGCAAATATGCAGCTGGCAGTAGTATCGAGTACAAAATGTATAAATGGGCAGTGCATTGGTTGGGCTTTCNGCAATATGCAAATATGCAGCTGGCAGTAGTATCGAGTACAAAATGTATAAATGGGCAGTGCATTGGTTGGGCTTTCATTTGTAGTAAAGTGATTCGTGTGAAAAGGTTTCTGGCGTGATTATGGCCACACGACGGGAATAAACAGACTTTGANGGTTGGGCTTTTATTTGTAGTAAAGTGATTCGTGTGAAAAGGTTTCTGGCGTGATTATGGCCACACGACGGGAATTAACAGACTTTGAATGCGGAATGGTAGTTGGAGTGNCATTTGTAGTAAAGTGATTCGTGTGAAAAGGTTTCTGGCGTGATTATGGCCACACGACGGGAATAAACAGACTTTGAATGCGGAATGGTAGTTGGAGTGAGACGCATAGGACATTCCATTTCGGAAATGGTTAGGGAATTCAACATTCCGAGATCCACAGTGTCAAGAGTGTGCCGAGAATAGCTCATTTCAGGCAGAACCTCCCACCATGGACAACACAGTGGCCGACTGCCTGCACTTAATGACCGAGACCAACGATGTGTGCGCAGAATGGTCAGTGTTAACAGACAAGCAACACTGCGTCAAATAACCGCAGGAATCAATGTGGGACGTACGACGGACGTGTCCGTTAGGACAGCGCNGCTGTACTGGGCTATGACAGCAGAAGACCGACTCGAGTGCCTTTACTAACAGTACGACATCGCCTGCAGCGCCTCTCCTGGGCTCGTGACCATATCAGTTGGACCCTAGACGACTGGAAAACCGTGGCTTGGTCAGATGAGTCCCGATTTCAGTTGGTAAGAGCTGATGGTAGGGTTCGAGTGTGGCGCAGATCCCACGAATCCATGGGCCCAAGTTGTCAACAAGGAACTGTGCAAGCTGGTGGTGGCTCCATAATGGTGTGGGCGGTTTTTACATGGAATGAACCGGGTCCTCTGGTCCAACTGAACCGATCATTGACTGGAACGGGTTATGTTGAGCTACTTGGAGACCACTTGCAGCCATTCATCGACATCATGTACCCAAACAACGATGGAATTGTTGTGGATGACTATGCGCCATGTCACCAGACCACAACTGTTCGCGATTGGTTTTAAGAACATTCTGGACAATTCCACGAATGATTTGGCCACTAATATCGCCCGACATGAATCCCATCGAACATTTATGAGACATAATCGAGAAGTCAGTTCGTGCACAAACTCCTGCACCGGCAACACTTTCGCAATTATGGACGTCTATAGAGGCAGCATGGCTCAATGTTTCTGCCAGGGACTTCCAACGACTTGTTGAGTCCATGCCACGTCGAGTTGCTGCACTTCGCCGGGCAAAAGGAGGTCCGACACGATATTAGGAGGTATCCCATGACTTTGTCACCTCAGTGTATAAATATGTGACTTATTCAGTAGCTTAAGTTTCTTCACTTAGTTGTAAATAAGCTTTTTCGAACAGAAAAATATTAAATATAATGTGTTTTATTTATTTTAAAACCTGTTATTGAAAATTGTTTGCTTATTATAACATTGAATCTAACACATTCAAATTAATTATTATCAGTGAAATAGGAAATATTAAATATATGTACTCGAAATTTAGGGACCATGTGGCCAACTGGTTTGGAAATGGATGACATGAAGCTCTCTGCTAGTATATGCTTAAAATTCGTATAACCGGCAANATGTGGCCAACTGGTTTGGAAATGGATGACATGAAGCTCTCTGCTAGTATATGCTTAAAATTCGTATAACCGGCACACTCTAGTGCGTGATACTAAAACCACGTGTTAGCAAAGCAATTTATTGATAAACGAATGAAAAAATTTATAGGTGTGGGTGGAGGGAAAAATTGTTATGTAAAGCAAATTATTAATGGGGCCAGTGGTGAAGGGGAGGTAGATTAACTGACTATACAGACAATGAAATACAGAAGTGGGGTTTTGTCGTCTGC
Organism: Clitarchus hookeri; assembly: GCA_002778355.1. Classification (NCBI taxonomy): domain Eukaryota; kingdom Metazoa; phylum Arthropoda; class Insecta; order Phasmatodea; family Phasmatidae; genus Clitarchus; species Clitarchus hookeri. The sequence goes on from NQII01000086.1 coordinate 601,014, forward strand.
TGGTTACCCTATCAGGAGTGGCTGTGAGCTCTTCTGTCTGTACGATAATCGAGCCCTGAGTGGATGAAGTGAATGTGGCAAACACCACATGTAAGGCTATAAAAAATTTTTTTTAGAATATTTAACATTTAAATTATACTATTTGGATTTTTCAGTGTTTAATCAATTTTTTATATATAAATGCTCCATTTTAATATTATCTGGGAATTTTTAAACATGTTTTAGAACTTTTAATATATTCAGTATTTTCCCCGATTTTTTACGATTAAAAGATGGAGGGCGGTTGGATAGGGGTGACTGGTCGATGTGGATAAGGTATGATGGGGGCTGAGTAGAGGATGGTGGGGGCAGGAGAAAGTTGAGAGGGGAAGGGAGGCATAGGTGATGGGGCTGGGAAGAGGTTGGGAGGATGATGCAAGATGGTTGTTACAGCCATGACCACTGATCTGCCTGATTTGCTGGACCTAGCTCGGAACCTCAAATCCATTTTGCTGCTCCGAGGACCATGTGGCTCATACATGGTGGAGCCTCGAATCCACATTACTCATTTGTGGAGTCGATCAATACATTTCCTTTTTTTTTTTTTTTTGTAAATTGGTTGAGGCGGAAGGCTAATTTTTTGGGCAAAATCATTAATATCTGAAGTGATTTTTGGGTAAAACTACCAATTTTAATCTGTCGGGTGCAACTAAATTCAACATGGCGAACGACTCCAGGCTCCAATCCCTGCTTCCTTGGACGGCTCATAATCATATCACCCATACCCTTGTACCAGAACATAGATACATCCTACTCCTTATGATAATTACTATGTCTATTGTTTTGAATTTGCTACATAGTGTATTGTTATTTTATGTCAGTGATGTAATATGTAGGCCTAGTATAGAATCGTTCTTCTATGTTGCAAAATATATTGCANAATATGTAGGCCTAGTATAGAATCGTTCTTCTATGTTGCAAAATATATTGCATTATTACTGTATTTACGAATGAATGCTTCAGTATAATGGCTAGGGGATTCATGAAATGATATATGTCGTCAAAGGGAGGCACAGGGTCGGAAAGTTTGAGAACCCCTGTTATAGGTCATTTGTAAATAACAATACCAGACATTATCAATGTGGGGGTTGTCTTTCTCTTAATGCAATAAATTTATTTAACGGATTTGCAAATATGACTATTAATAACAATGACTATGTACCTACAAAAATATCGCCCTGTTGTGACATTTTAACTCACGCCATTTGCTATAAAACATTCCCCACATTTCCCTCATTATTTCTGTACAGTACTCATGCACCATTTTGTTGTATGCATTACCACCTCCTAACACACTATTTATCAATGAACGAAATAGTATGTTTAAGTTCATGGTTGTTGTAATTTTGCAACATTTGTTGAAGCATTTTGTCAGTTATTTCCTAATGCAAGTGGCTAATTTTGCATTGTGCCATGGGTCTTGGTTTCAATCTCAATGACTAACTAACCAGGTACCCTTCCTAGAATATTGATGGATGAGAGAGGGTAAGGTGTAATTTTACATATCACCTTCATCATAGTGCATAATTGACATGGTAGAGAAATATTATTCGTCATTCTCAATAGTTAGAAATAATCGATTCTGGGGATCTAGAGCATAGTCGAGGGGTACAGGACTAACTCAGCAGGGTCACCGACTACCCATGAATGGTCACATTGTGTAAAACTTTTCTGTTCTCCCTAAAATACTTCGTTTTACAATAAAATGTATTCCTTTTCATTGCAAATTACCTTTTCCTTCAAAATTTCGCGCCAATAACACACAAAATTACTCGAAGCATGATGCATGCAGCATATGGTTAGTATTCAGAAGAGCTGCTGTCACACCCCCGCTAGGACCCCCAGTAGACACATGCCACGAGACACGGGCCGTGAGGCCAGGCCGTCCCTGGGGGGAGGGGGCAGACAGGCAGTTAACACGTGCCGAGGTAATGCCGAGTTAGGCAAGCAAATCGCCGATGCACCGAGTAAAACACGTGAGAACATGGACATGTGCTGAGGTGAGATACACGAGAAAAGGGCTGACAGTGTTTGGCAATTGCGAGGGATGAGGGAGGGGGTCCCTTCCGATCAAAATGCGTGAGAACATGGACACGTGCCGAAGCTAGAGTTTCGCCTACACACCTCTAGTTGGATGTATAAGAAGGGCTGACAGTATTTGGCAGTATGGCCACGGGCCCTCATCCCCGTGGGCCACGGACCCCGGCAGAGTCAGATATGTAGAGTCAGTAATACCTCGCACCGAGAGGCGGCGGTCAAGTGGGGCCTCGTCATGAGCACCACGCTGGGATGCGAAGTTAGTCAGCCATGTGACGGGAGTAGCATCAGTCATGTCGAACCAGTCATATTGTGAGTAGACAGTTGAATCCCCGCACTTAGAGGCGGCAGTCGGGTGGAGGCTCACCAGGAGCACCATGCTGGGATGCGAAGTGAGTAGTCGTGCGACGCTGAGAGCGAGAGTCGAGTGGTGGACACAATGAGGGGCGCCACGCCGAGAGAAGAGTCAGCCAATCGGATCGTGAGGTCGCTGGAAGCAGTTGTATCATGTGGTCGTCGAGGAGAGAACCCGGAACAGTAAATCGTGGAGAGTGGTCACCGAGGCCGAAGGGTCAGCAGAAGGAGTATGCCAGCTGAGTCCACCACGCCAACTAGATCGAGCCGAAGACCCGTGAAGGGCCACAAAGCCTACCGGAAATCAACCTACCACCGGAACACCCATAACTACAAATACAGCTAAGTACCAGCTTTGTCGCTCAAGGGACCTTCCCCGATGCCTAGCATTCCCCAACGATGTAAGAAGCAGTTAGCACAAGTTCTTTAATTCTCCCTTAAGGCCCCCACTTGTGGGGTACCATCTTGGAGGTGTCTATGTTTGTATTCTTTTTAGCCAATTATAAACTTCGTAAACTGAAACACTGAGGGACATTATTGTTTACCCCAGATGTTATTGTTTACACCTTATTCAACACCCAAGGTGCCCGTAGTCTCCACCAGAGAGGTAACTAATACCCTACAAAAAACTCTGTATACCACAGGTGGTGAGTAGCATCAAATTATTTATGGTGCCCAATGTGAGGCAAAGTGACATCTTTGTAGGCAGAAATCAAGGACCAGACTGTACCCGAGAGAATAGGTCTCGCCCCTACCGAGCTAGACAGAATAAACAGGACTTCGGGGATTCTAAAACCCCGTGGCGCCCAATAACCCATTAGCTCAAGACGAGTCAAAATTAACAATGCCGGCATACTAGGAATTAACGAGTACGAGAGCGAGAGAGACCGAGAGATCATGAGCCAGCAGGAGAAGAGAGCGTGGAAGCAAAGGGAGTTTAGCGAGGAGCTGAAGGGAGGCCGAAAGCGACTGAGGAGGAGAGAGCAAGGAAGTGAAGGAGTGGAAGAGAGTGGGAAAGGGGACGAGTAGAAGAGAGCGAGGAAGTGAATGAGAACTATCAAAGAGCGGGAGAAGAGAGCGAGAGAGCAGGAGCAGTTGAGAGGACGAGATGGAAGAGAGCGAGGAAGAGAAAGTAGGAGAAGTAGGCCATTAGACTACCGGATGGTAGATAATGGTGTAGAGATAAAGGGCAAAATCGATAAAGCTGCAGAGCCCCCAGCTATCTCAGTCCTATCTCAGTGAGAGTCACAAGGACACCCGAGATAATGCGCCCGCCGGTAATGGAGCCCGGAGCGCCAGTGAGACCCGCTTACCGGGCCAAAAGTATGCAGGAATGGGAGTGAGAGAACAAGATAGTAGAAGCGAGCGAGCAAGAGAAGGAGAAGTAGCGAGAGAAAAGAGGACAGGCGAACGAAGCAGAAGTAGCAAGCGAAAGGGAACAGGCGAGCAGGAGAGAAGAAGTAAGCGAATGTAGGCCGAAAGCAAATGAGGAGGAGAGAGCGAAGAAGCGAAGGGAAATATTCAGACAGAGAACTAAAAACCGAGAAAATATCATAGAGGTGAGGCAGTACCAGGGGACTGCATACGACCGAGGATGAGAGCCTGCAGCAGTCCGAAGATGGCGCCGGAACAAGAGGAGGACAAATCCCCCCTCCCCTGCTCCTCATGCTGTAAGGGTCCTAGTGCATTGCGAAGCGCCCCTAATCCAACGGAGACAGACTGTCGGGCATGAGGTAAGTTTGTTTACCTCATGTCGCCTGATGAGAGAACTAGGACAGGGTGCCCGACCTGATGCCGAAACATAAGTGCGACTAGTAAGTGTTAAGTTAGGAATATAGGCCATCGGCCGTGTAATAGTGTGATTATTTTTTTACCTATGTAAGTGTGTGTTTACTTCCGCCCACCATAAGACCACTTGTATAAGCGGCAAAGATAGCACGAAATTAGTTTGAACTCAGGAACAGAGTTTCCAGCCTAGGAGATAAGAGTATTTTTTTGTATTTGTACGGCCTGTCAGCTGCGCGTAACAGTAAAAAAAAAACCATGTTACTACATGTAACAGCTGCCAGGCAGCCTTTCTCGATTACCGGCCATCTTGAACTCAACTTGTTTGCCACTGTCAAGAAAGCCTCCACCTTACCAGGATGGCACAAGTAGAGAAGACGTAATAAATTTAAAATTACTGTGATCTGGATGGATCACTTAGAGCATGTCGTGTAACAAGGGTTCAAATATGTTTGTAAATAATGTAAGGGAGTCCAAGATGTGTGTTACCCTGTTGTTTTAGCGGGTTCAAATATTTAACATACCAGCATGTAGTCTAAAAATTAGGTTAAAACTTGTCAAGTAACATGCTGTCCGCAGCAGAAGTAGGCCCTATAATAGTATGTCAGCTTTTTTGCCAACCCCCAAACACAAGGGACTAAGTGAATAAAGTTTTTTTAACAACCCCAGTAGACTTAGGACTTAGCCTTCTATTCCTGGGTTTTTGACAGTCTGCGATGTTAGAGTAAAAGTGTACATTGTAAATAGTCAACCTTCAGCAAAATGTTTGTTACCGCAGAGCCCAGATTATCCTTTAAGTAGCCAGTCTGGCACACCTGATAACTAGTTGAGGCGTGGGACCTTGAGCGATGACAGCTGGCCGACAGGACTAGGACAAGAAGGAAGGAAGGAAGAGAGAGAGAGGGAAATAGATAAGCCGCTTGGCTGCGGACGCACCGCTAGTGAGCAAGAGGCAAGCGTGTGAACGGCCGTGCATAGAAACCCGTAGAAGAGAAGCAAGACAGAGGCGCAATTGCAAACCGACACCTGGGAGNTGATGGAGTTGACATGTGGAGGACGCTGAGGGGGAGTTAAGAGTCCTGGCATGTGGAGGAAGGAGGGAGTTGTTCAGCGGCCTCGCCGCGAGGCAGAGGTAGACAGTCGCACCATGCCAAGATGCGAAGTCAGTCAGTTGAGTGAGTCGTGTAGAGCCGTCAGTCAAGGCCGGGGAGCGGACCCCAGCAGAGTCAGTGATGTAGAGCCAGTAATACCTCATGCAGAGGTGAAAGAGCCGCTTGTGCCGCGATCTACAGCCATACATGCCAGCAAAGTAGCATCATGGGTTCAATTTCGCAGCACACAGTAACTTATCACACACAAGCCCATTGAAAAATCCTTGCACCCAATTAGCTACCAAGTTCGCTTACATCAAAGGAACCTAACTGCTTGTTCGCTTCTGTGTACTTACTTACTCTGTGTCTCAAACATCCTAAGATTAGTTAACCCAATTCCCTATTGTATGTTATCCAACGAGCCATTGGCTCGAATCTCTACCACATCAGCAGCTTACTTCCTAGTCTGTCGCACCTGCTCGACCTTCACCTCACCTCTAATTCTGGCAAACTCATTAATATGCCTGTTGCTACTGGCACACCTTCGAACTTCCCCACGCCCCCTTACACTCCTGTGGGGGCGCGGTGGCTGAGCAGTTAGCCTGGGCCTCCCACTGACGCGAACCAGATTCAATCCCCGGCCAGATCACTCCGGATTTTTGCATGTGGGATTCGTGCCAGATGATGCTGCTGATCGATGGGTTTTCTCGAGAATATCCTGTTTCTCCCGCCCTTTCATTCCGGCACTGCTTTTATTCACCTCAATCACCCTCATCGGCTCTCAAGACCTCTCTCTTAAGAGCCGCCCAAATCTCTTCACTCACTCACTCATNTCTCCCGCCCTTTCATTCCGGCACTGCTTTTATTCACCTCAATCACCCTCATCGGCTCTCAAGACCTCTCTCTTATGAGCCGCCCAAATCTCTTCACTCACTCACTCATTTCCTATCCTGTATAACACACCACTTTCTGTCCACAGAAGCTTTAGCCACCAAATCCATATTGCAAATTATACTCGCTACCCCAATAATTTGTCGTATGTTAATCCTTTGTGCCTTTTATAAACATAGTTGAGCATAATNTCTCCCGCCCTTTCATTCCGGCACTGCTTTTATTCACCTCAATCACCCTCATCGGCTCTCAAGACCTCTCTCTTAAGAGCCGCCCAAATCTCTTCACTCACTCACTCATTTCCTATCCTGTATAACACACCACTTTCTGTCCACAGAAGCTTTAGCCACCAAATCCATATTACAAATTATACTCGCTACCCCAATAATTTGTCGTATGTTAATCCTTTGTGCCTTTTATAAACATAGTTGAGCATAATTTTTAATCCATTTAGGTTAGGCCTTTGAAATTGAGTACATAGGCATTATTTCCCACCCCGAGAATTTAGATATGACATATTAAGTCTTACAATGTTTATAATCATAGTTGATCATTTTCGAACCATTCGGGTTAAGGCAACAAAATCCAGCATGTAGTATAATTTCTCATTCCGAGAAAATATATGAGACATGTTAAACCATATAACCTTCCATAAGCAGTTCAATAGTCCCACATAATTTTCGAACCACTGGTCAATGAAATTCAGTACATGTGTATTTTATCGAAGTCACAAATTATGTCCAAGACATGTAAAGCCCTACAATATTTTATAAGCCCTATTTATTTTGACTCCATCTTCGTGTGAAGTCAAACCTATGTAGAGTCAAACCCGTGTGGTCCCAGCCTCGCATAGAATCAGCATCGTCTGTAGTTGGTCCATGTGAAGAGCCATTGTTGTGTGGAGTCAACCTTTGTGGAATCAGCATTGTGCAGTTTCAGCCTCATGTGGAGTTATTCTGATGTAGATTTACCCCATGTATTAAACCCAAAAGTGGAGTCATTGCCATGCGGAGTCAGCCCACTGGCATCGACCCCATGTGGATTCAGCACTGTGTCGAGTCAGCCCCATGTGGATTCAACCCTGTTTGGAGGAAGTCTCATGTAGATCTGGACCTGTGTGTAGTCAACCACTTGTGAAGTCAGCCTCGTGTTTAGTCAACCCCATTGGAAGTCAGCCTCAAGTTGAGTTGGTCTCTGTGAGAAGTGTTTCTTTTTGAGGTTTCTTTCTGAAATTTATTTATGTGGTTTCTTCTTGAGGTTTTCTCTTGATGTTTATTTTTGAGGTTTTTTTTTAAGGTTTCTTGATATAGCATTCTATCCAGCTCTCATTTGTTTACAGATATGTTATTCCCCAAGCCTGCATGGCTCTTGGATCCTCAGATCATTGCAGACTGCTTCGCATGACATGACGTACTCTCTGGCCTCCCTTTGTTCACAACCCTTGACATGTTTCAGGTTGTTTGGAGTCGGGAATTCCACCTATGGTCTGAATTTCGTAGCCCTGTCTCCAGTGGTTAGTTAATGATGGTCAATTATACCCACAAAATAGTTATGGGGATTAACAAAACACTTAAATATGTTGGAGGATGGGATTAATACCTGAAATATGATTTTCGTGGCTCTACCTCCAACAATTCGAAAATTATGAGAATTATGCCTATAAAAGTACTTACAGCTGAACATACCATAACTGCAGTCTCAGAGTAGGCGAAGTACCAACTCTCTGAATGTATTGGGCCTAGCCCAATTATTTCGTAAATTATATTAAATTATACTTATAAGAGGATTTAAGGTGTATTATACAATTTCTACCATATCGAAGTCGTGAGTATGTTCAATTTGGTGGCTATAAATTTAACGAATCAAAAAAGGTGTGAATCTATGCTGTAAGAAGGCTTAGGGCATATGTCAAGCATACATTAACAGGGTATAACGTGTTGCTTTCATACTGGATTGCAAGGTCCTAACATTATTGTTTCGTAAATTATAGACAACTGTACTTACGGAATGTTGTAGGTCTTATCATGTGATGCCACACATTTTCAGGGTCGTAAATAATGCCTATGTACTCAATTTCAAGGGCCTGGCCTAAATGAATTAACATGCGACACATTCTCGGGGTCGCGNAGGGTATAACGTGTTGCTTTCATACTGGATTGCAAGGTCCTAACATTATTGTTTCGTAAATTATAGACAACTGTATTTACGGAATGTTGTAGGTCTTATCATGTGATGCCACACATTTTCAGGGTGGTAAATAATGCCTATGTACTCAATTTCAAGGGCCTGGCCTAAATGAATTAACATGCGACACATTCTCGGGGTCGCGNGTAAATAATGCCTATGTACTCAATTTCAAGGGCCTGGCCTAAATGAATTAACATGCGACACATTCTCGGGGTCGCGAGTATAACTTGTAATATGGGTTTGGTGGCTATAACTTCTGTAGGCAGAAAGTGGTGTGCTATACAGGGGTGGAAGGGGAGGGGAAGGTCGAAATTGCGCCAGTAACAACAGGCATGTTGCTGAGTTTGCCAGAATTTGAGGTGTGGAGGGGGTGTGATGAAGGTCGAGCATATGCGACAGACTAGGAAGCAAGCTGCTGATATGTCAAAAATTCGAGCTCATGGCTTGTTGGTGAAGATGTAGGAGGGAAGGGGGTAAGATAATTGGCGGATGTTTGAGCCACAGAGTAGATAAGTACACAGAAACGAAATTGTGGTTAGGTTCCTTTGATATAAGTGTTTGGTAGCTGATGGGGTGCAAGGCTTTTGGAATGGGCCTTGTTTTTGGTAATCTACTGTGTGCGGCGAAAGTTTCTCCATGTTAGCATGTGCGGCTGGAGTTCGCGGTACAAACTGCTGTTGCATCTCTGTATTTTGAAGCAATCTTTAGTCGAGCCGAACCTGACAGGACCTACTTTAATGCATGACATTGATGACATGACTTTAATGTGTTTCTGTATGTCTTGCCCTGCTTTAATATACTGTAGGTATGTCTCTAGAAGGAACAAATGTCAGATGGTTTGCATTCTTTAAATTTCCACTAGTTGAAAAAAAAATTGGAAAATGTACAATGTTTTTAAAATAAAAATATTGATTTCATCAATTGTTGTAACCCTAATATTAGTAATTGGATATTGTGCAGATTAAGCTGGGGTCTAAAATCAATTTCGCTGATAATTAGAAAAAATTTCAGCTAAGACATAATAGAATTTTTTTATTAAAACATTAAATTCAACACTTTTTGTTTTTGTTGAATCAGATAAAAAATGGCTGATAACTCTATATTTTAGGAACCATTATTTTATTANTCAACACTTTTTGTTTTTGTTGAATCAGATAAAAAATGGCTGATAACTCTATATTTTAGGAACCATTATTTTATTATTTTTTTTCGTTTGGGGGAGAGATTTTGAGAAGGTTGGCAGTTTAGATGCTTCGAGTGATTTTTTAGTTTTCGAGTGATTTGGTATGTTATTGGGGGAAAGTTTTAAAGGAAAAGGGGAAATGTTTAATGATAAAAATAAAACTTTAAAGTATAATAATGTATTTTGAGGGGAAAATTGAAAAATTTGGCTCATTATGGCTTTGTGCGGGGGGTCAGTAGCGTGGCCGAACTAGTCACGTGGTCTGAGACCAGGCACTAGTGCCTCGNCATTATGGCTTTGTGCGGGGGGTCAGTAGCGTGGCCGAACTAGTCACGTGGTCTGAGACCAGGCACTAGTGCCTCGGAATCGGCTATTTCTAACTACTGTCCTGCATCAAACATATTTTTCGTCTTCTAGGTATGCAGGTTGAACGGCACAGATTCATAAACGCCAGTCCTGGAGAAAGTGTTGCATGTGGTAACGGCTTGTGTATTAGCAGGTTTTGCCCCAGCGTGTTCTTGTACCTGGGCACCGTGGTTCCTTCCATATGGCTGCTGGAGCTGGACAAACTGGAGAGGAGGCTACATACCAGAGCTGAGCCCATCAACTTCACCGCCATCAACCTGGAGGACCTCAAGGGACTCGATGATCTTTTCGGGGTAGGTAACTGGTAAAGCTCTNCAACTTCACCGCCATCAACCTGGAGGACCTCAAGGGACTCGATGATCTTTTCGGGGTAGGTAACTGGTAAAGCTCCCATTCGTTTTTCAACATCCTTTAAATTCAACTTACCACATCGCTATTGATGTGATATGAATATCTCTCCCGACAGATATCGAAACACAATAGTTTTATATGAAAATTGAGATATTCGCAACAAGTAATGTCATCTTAGACGTTAAGGCAATACAATATGTTAACTTAGGTGTTAAAGCAATACCATGTGCCAGTTGAATACTCTACTATAGTCGAGGATGTTAAATATCACCGTACTCATAAAATACCAAAATCATTAATATCACAAAATGATAACTATCGGAAATCACTATGTACCATAAGTCATAATAATCTTCTATATATATAAATGCGGAAGTGTGTTTGGATGTTTGTCTATCCCTCTTTCACGTCGCAACGGAGCAACGGATCGAAGTGATTTTTTGCACAGAGATAGTTGGAGGACAGGGAAGTGACATAGGCTACTATTTATCCCGAGAACATATCTTATTTTAATTTCTTATTAAAATTCTTATTGGAAAATGAAAAAGTACACAAACGGAACAACAATGCAACGTCACCAATGCAACGTCAACAATGTAACGTCACCAATGTAACGTCACCAATGCAACGTCACCAATGTAACGTCACAACTGAGCAACAGATAAACGTAATTTCTTGCACAGAAATAGTTGGAGGGCTGAAAGGTGATACTGGCCACTTTTTATCTCGACAAAATATCTCAAGATGTTTACAAACAATAATAATAGTGAATCAAGTCGGAAAAAAAGTTTGCCGCCAGCGCACTCTCTTGCAATGCGCTGTCTAAACCGTTAAAGATGGAACAATATCATGTAGAAAAGAATTATGTAGAATAAAAAGACCTAAAAAAACTCCGTGGTAGCATATATGTGCCAATAACAGAGAAATACTAATAAGTGTTTTTACTAGAGATAAAACTTTTCCCTCCTTCATTACCAAATTTACTGGGCACATGTCTCTATTCGCCTAGAACGATTTCGGGAAACCATGGAAAGCCAAAATGAGAATGGCTGGACTGGGATTCGAACCCCGGTCCTCCTGAACGCGAATATATTGGCTTGCCCCTGCGTTACTTCGCTCAGGCCGTACCATGAAATATCGGCAGCTGCGCTTCTGTACTGCAGTAGAAGTTGACATAGGCTACTTTTTATCCCGAAAAAATATCTCATTCCCTGAAAAAATTTCTTATCTATGTATATATAAATGTGAAAGTAGGTTTGGATGTTTCTTTGTCACTCTTTCACGTCGCAACAGAAGAACAGATCAACGTGATTTTTTGTACAGAGATTGTTGGAGGGCTGGGAAGTGACATAGTCTACTTTTTACACCGAGAAAATTTCTCATTCCCTTGGGGAAATTTTAATTGGAAAATGAAAAAGTACAGAAACGCAATAACAATGCAACGTCGCAACCTAGCAACAGATCGTCGTAATTTCTTGCACAGAAATAATTGGACGGCTGAAAGTTCATATTGGCTACTTTTTATAGCGAGAAAATATCTCAAAATATTTACTTTCGTGAGTCAGTTTACCGTACGCGGAAGTGGAGAGCAATGGTGCCGGCGGGTAGAAGCGTCTAGGGAAGAAGAGGAGGGGGACCTTATTAAAAAAAACCTCAAAAATAATTCCGTGCGTGCAGAGCCGCGGGCACAGCTAGTAAATGTGTGAATAATAACGTAGTATTACTATTTTATTTGGCTCGGACAGAAAAAAAACATTCCATGCCCTTCTGAGTCGTTAGCATAAATTTTAGTGAAAATATAATTGGCCTCCACCTCATAGTCAACAAATTTCCTGTTTGTTTATATAGACGTAAACTTCCTGCGTGCAGAATAGCTTAAACCTAATCATTACCGAATTCGTAGATGGCATATTTAAATCCTACGGTAAAATCACCGTTGAGATTTAGTGAAGCCCTGTCATTCAGCTATAACATATTTTCTCTTGCTTGTTAGGTAGGCTTACAGGGCATCGTAAATACAAGATTGCTATAAAGTTTTTACATACATTCTTCATGTTTGTTACACGTGCCTTCCCTTTACTTTGTTCCCCTTGCATTGTTTCCCCTTGGTTAAAGGAGAGGGGAATATTAAAAATGTATTTCTTGATAGCAGGGAGCTTGTGTTTTTTATGTATGGTGTTACAAGTTACGTCTGTATAAATGGCGTCTGCGACGTTAGTAAGCAACTATATAATCGTATTACCGAACGAGGTGACGTAGTGGTTAGACTTTGGAATCGCGTCAGGGAGGACAGGGGTTCAAATTAACTTTCTTAACATTGTACCATCGTTAGAAACGTCTGTGTTTAAGCACCCAGGGCCTGCCATTGAAAAAAAATATGTCAGTATAATTATATAGTGTGTTTTGAGCCACTGGCATCTGGCACGGAGCATCGGAGCTTTTTTCATGAGCAGTCATTCCGATCGGCNATATAGTGTGTTTTGAGCCACTGGCATCTGGCACGGAGCATCGGAGCTTTTTTCATGAGCAGTCATTCCGATCGGCCGGTGGCTATATTGTCGGCCATGTTGTATGTTGGTGGCCTTGACGTTTGATCTTGACCCTGGTGACCTTTACCCTTGAAAACCCAAAAAATTGCAAAAATTCCAAAAAAATTTAAAAAGTATTTAAAAATTAATAAAACATTTATTATCAATACTTATTTTAAAAACTTATTAATAAAAATTATTAAAATGTTATTATTAATACATGTCATTAAATAATAATTATTAAAACATTATTTTAAAAACTTATTCTGTCGGAGGTTTCCCCAGCACCATGTCCAGCAGACGATTGAACCCCTCCAATCAATCACATTGTCTTTACATTCCCCTTCCCTACCAATGTTTCTCATTGGTTAATTAGTCGGTATGCCTCCACTTCTTCACCATAACTCATTCCATCGTATGTAGCCAACTTGTTTTTTTTTTTCATTTGTCGTTTGTTTATACATTGCTAGAGGCCACCATCTTGGATTTCATCTGTTTACTTTTACATCATCTAGGTGGCACCAGGCAAGCTGTCGATTTAGTCACCAGATAGCAGCTATATTTGTTTATATTTTTTTAACATATAGGTGGTGCTGTTGGCGCCCTCCATACTGTATTTTATTTTCAATGTCTAGTAGTGCTAATTTCTCGATTATGCAGCCTGCTATCGGCCTGTACCGAATGGTGACATTGGCAATTCCTGCAAAGTACGTAAATTGTCATATTTAATTTTTTTTCACTTTTCAATGTCAGCATTATATTTATTTTAAAATAATTATTATCTAAAGCGGTGGTATTTTAAAATAAATAAAACACAAAATGTTTTTTAAAAACTCTCTATATGCATTCATGCTGAATATATCTCCCACGAATCACGACATGGAAACCTATTTCCGAATACAGTAAGGTACATCATCACAAAACCATCAAATTGCGGGAAAACATGCATCATACTGAGCATGCTGGAAGAACGAGAATACCTATGTTTTTTTCTAAATCGCTCCAGCAACAGAAATACCAACGACTGGCACGAGAACTGCAGACCATGGATGGCGTGGGTTATTTCCCTTGCAGTAATAATGGAGCCATTCTGCCTCCTTTTTATTTGGTAATGTACAAAATTAGAAATCAAATATACCAATTGAAAATGTATCTTTTACACTTGGTTTTGTGTATTGCAAGGCACTGTTCCTCAGTGAGTCCTGGTTTCCATGGGTAATCGGTATAATGCTTAAAACACGAACAATAATGATATGACATACGGTGTATAAAGACATAATGATACATTTTTCCTTTGTGCTGATGAAATACAGTTTCTACCAGGTGGGTTCTTCTAAGTAGGCGATTACAAGACACGTGGAACCCCCGAGATTTACGAACTTCTATTTCGAAAGGAGCCCAGAGAGTCTACAGAATCCGACCTACTGGAATACAAGACTGCTCTAAGTCACACTTGCACTTTACCAAGATAACGATCCTGAGACAGGTGTTTATAAGGACGAAGATAACGAAAAATAGATGTTCTTGCAGACCCCTTCAGTGGCCTATCACTGAAAAACAGTGAAGATCTGAAGAAAATAGACGACGACAAGAACACTGACTACGTATACTGAGACGACCCGAACGAGTTGGTCGATAGGCTGCAGCTATTGCTCGCTTCGCAAATGGTTGTNCTGACTACGTATACTGAGACGACCCGAACGAGTTGGTCGATAGGCTGCAGCTATTGCTCGCTTCGCAAATGGTTGTTATTTACTCCCACATTAACAAGATAATTTCAATCGTCAAAGAACTGAAGGAAGGAGGCTTCATAGAATGAGTCAATTGGGAATCGCCAATAAACTACACACATCTGCGAGATGCAAATACCCTCGCCGCAAGGTCATGATATGTGGAATGAACGAACTATTTCAAGCTGACCTCGTAGAGATGATACCGTGTGCTCGGGTCAAGATGTTGACCATCATCGATGCATATAGCAAATTCGCTTCGGCCAGGCCTGTCAAGTCGAAGAATGAACACGATGGTATCAAGACCATGGCTGACGTATTGCGCGAAGGATGCATCCCGAATAATCTGCAAACAGATCAGGGCAAGGAATTCTACAATGCGAAGTTCAAGGCACTGATGAAGAAACATAACATAAACCATTATTCCAGTACAGCAATCTCAATGCTTCTATCATCGAGAGGTTCAACAGGACTCTTAAGGGCAAGATGTGGAGGCATTTTACTGTGAATGGCAACTACAAGNTTCTATCATCGAGAGGTTCAACAGGACTCTTAAGGGCAAGATGTGGAGGCATTTTACTGTGAATGGCAACTACAAGGGGTTAGATATATTCCCGAAACTCGTTCGCAAGTACAATTCTACCGTTCCCTATACCACTCGCATGAAGCCCTAAGATGTGAAAGACGACTCCATGCTTCGAACATTGTACACTGACGTGAAAAGGAGGGACCTACACAACCCTAAAGCCAAGGTTGGTGACGTGGTTCGCATCTCCAAAGCATCTTCGAGAAAGGGTTCATAGCTATTTGGAACCCTGAACTCTTTCGTGTGCGACGTATATGCAACCATGCTTCGAGGACCTACTTTCTTGAGGATCTGAATAATGTTTCCATCTGTGGCGGTTCCTACGCAGAGGAGATCCTGCCTACAAAGTTTCCAGACGTATATTTAGTCGAGAAATTGCTGAAACGGCATAATGGACGGTCGTATGTCAAGTGGTGAGGTTTCCCAGCCCGCTACAATTCGTGAGTCGACAGGGGCAGCGGTGGCGCAGTGTCCAGGGCGCTCGCCTCCCACCACGGCGATCCGGGTTCGATCCCCGGCGGGTTCACTCCCGGATCCTCGTATGTGGGAATCGTGCTGGACGATGCNTCCAGCGCCGCTCTATTCTAGGCCCTCACTTCCTGTCATGCTCAGGGATGACGGTCACCTACGGGTCGCAGCTGGAAAGACCGTCATTAGGTGGGTGTCGCCTTGCCCTGGGTGCACTCCCCACACGAAGTTTCGTGTTTTTCCTGAGTCGACGATGCTGACATCGAGAGGTGAAAACAGAATATGACAATTAATAAACCTGTGTATATGTTTTCTCATTTTGTGCATTACCAAATAAAGAAAAATTTTTTAAAAATAAATATTTTGTTTTATTTATTTTGAAATACTCCCACTTTATATAACAATTATTTTAAATAAAAAATACCAACATTGAAAAATAAAACAAAAAATTAAATATGACAATTTACATTCTTTGCAGGAATGGCCAATGTCACCATTCGGTACAGACCTATAGCAGGCTGCATAATCGAGAAATTAGCACTACACTATGCGTTAAAAATAGAATACAGTATGGAGGACGCCGACAGCACCACCGATATATAAAAACGTAAACAAATATGGTGCCANAGGTGAAAACAGAATATGACAATTAATAAACCTGTGTATATGTTTTCTCATTTTGTGCATTACCAAATAAAGAAATTTTTTTTAAAAATAAATATTTTGTTTTATTTATTTTGAAATACTCCCACTTTATATAAAAATTATTTTAAATAAAAAATACCAACATTGAAAAATAAAACAAAAAATTAAATATGACAATTTACATTCTTTGCAGGAATGGCCAATGTCACCATTCGGTACAGACCTATAGCAGGCTGCATAATCGAGAAATTAGCACTACACTATACGTTAAAAATAGAATACAGTATGGAGGACGCCGACAGCACCACCGATATATAAAAACGTAAACAAATATGGTGCCANCGTTAAAAATAGAATACAGTATGGAGGACGCCGACAGCACCACCGATATATAAAAACGTAAACAAATATGGTGCCACCTGTTGGCTAAATTGACAGCTCGCCTGGTGGGTAAATCGATAATTTATACACTAGCACCACCTAGATGATGTAAAAATAAACTAATGAAATCCAAGATGGAGGCCTCCAGCAATGTATAAACAAATGACAAACGAAAAAAAACAGGTTGGCTACATACGACGGAATGAGTAATGGTGAGGGTGTGGAGGCCTGCCGACTAATTAACCAATGAGGAACATTGGTAGAGAAGGGGAATGTTAAGACAATGTGATTGATTGGAAGGGGTTAAGTCGTCTGCTGGACATGGTGCTGGGAAACCTCTGGAAAAGTAAGTTTTTTATAATTGTATATTAATTATTATTTAATAATTTTAAATAATGATTGTATTAATACATTTTAATAATGTTTATAATAATTTTTTTAATAATTAATAATAATATTTTTAAATAATTTTTATGCATTTTTAATAATTTTTTTGTACATTTTTATATATTTTTTGGATTTTTAAATTTTCAAGGTTAAAGGTCACCGGGATCAAGTTCAAAGGTCAAGGTATCTGACGTACAACATGGCCAGTAATATGGCCGCTGGCTGACCGGAACGACAAAGTATGAACAGCTCCGACACTCCGCGCCAGACGCCGATGACCCAAAAAATACTATATCATTCTACTCGTGTCCTCTAACGCAATTTGTTTTAAGTTACACTGTATGCGGTGTATATGGCGGCGTGAATCCATTAGGATATTCGGAATACCGATTATAAAATAACACAGTCCATCATAAAGCTCGGATCTGATCTCGTGGTATGCAAGCGCGTAAGCAATAAATTCGATAAATAGTTTTAAACATACACATGCTTGCGTATATTGTGGCATTTACTCATGCACAAAAATCATCAGTCTGCGAGAGAGTGAGTGAGTGAGTGAAGAGACTTGGGCGGCTCTTAACAGCGAGGTCTTGAGATTTGATGAGGGTGATTGAGGTAAGTATGGAGCAGGGCCGGAATGAAGGGGAGGGGGAAACAGGAGATCCCCGAGAAGGCATCGTCTGGCACGATTTCCACATGCGAAAATCCGGGAGTGGCCCGACCGGGGATTGAACCCGATTCGCCTTTGTGGGAGGCGAGCAGGCTAGCCGCTAAGCCACCACGGCACCGCTGCGGAAGAGATCACTCCAGTAAGAAGGCATACCGCTATTTGCAAAATTATGAAGATTTGAACAAATTAGTTCATGCCGACAGTGAAAACAGCTCTCTGACCTGTTTTACGACGATAACCCCTTCCTCAATATAGCTTTTTAAAAAAGTTTAATATGGATTGCTACAAGTGAAAAGGGAAAACATTTTGCCGGCACAATCATTTAACTTGCATAATGGGGAAATGACGCCACCCACATACACAAAAGAGGGATAAATGTAAACATCATCAATGTTGTCACGAATATGGGTGCAAAACGCCTAAACATTTCCCTATCCGCAACCCGCATTCCAAATGTCACGAATATGGGTGNAACAAAAGAGGGATAAATGTAAACATCACCAATATTGTCACGAATATGGGTGCAAAACGCCTAAACATTTCCCTATCCGCAACCCGCATTCCAAAATATTCGTCCATGGGTTGTAGCTCAGAAAGAAATTATCAGAATCACTCGCTCTAATAAATGGGGCACCAGAGCTGTATCGGGATTAAAACACTTAGCTCGCCTACGCCTCCTAAAGGGCGTTTGGGTAGCCTACTGGTAGAGNGCGCCTCCTAAAGGGCCTTTGGGTAGCCTACTGGTAGAGGTTTAAAATAAAATAACCAATTAACTCTTAACTCATTATAAATTAAATCAGCCTCGTATCCACTAATTGGGAGGTATATGAATTATAACACCAGGCGGCAAAATCTAATCAAGAACATATAAAACTTATTATATAAGGCTTCGGTAACGAACCACATTAAAAGAATTCATCTAGCCTCTGGCACCGTTAGTCATGAACATTTCATCATAAGATTTACAATTACTAAAGATTGATTCACAATAATTCACAGTTATGCCTGAACTTGAAAGTCCTACACTAGAGTCCGCTTTTAATTTCTTATAGCAATCCATCTATCCTAATAATCTAAATTACGTGTCCCTACCTTAAACTTAAGCTTTACCAAATTACTCCATCCAACGGTGACCTTGAATGTCCCTCTCGGCCTTTAGGGAGGGTGCAATATCTCCGTTGGCTGGGTTAACAACACACATCATCATCGTCACACTGCATCCAGCCGTTTCAGCGCGTACGCATCTTACTTCCACACATACCCGCAGCACGGAATTCAATACCGTAATTAAAACCAGATCAGAACAGAAATATGTATCTGACCACCACCCCCAGCTCTCGTCATTAGGTGGCTCGTTAAACATATTTATATAATTTTTACGATATATTTAATTTCCATACCTAGCCATATACCAAATCATTCCAATTCNTCGTTAAACATATTTATATAATTTTTACGATATATTTAATTTCCATACCTAGCCATATACCAAATCATTCCAATTCTTGCTGGGTGGAATTTTCAATCCATTGCAAGCCCGAGAGGCCATTCCGCTCTGACCTCGGTCAGTTATAGATCCTTTAATAATACAGTTTAGAGCCTCGACGAGAAATAAATATGCTAGGGGGATATACAGGAGTACCATGAGAGAACCCACCGACTGTCGGCAACGTCTACCGCAGCTCCCACGCGAAAATCAGGGTGGTTCCTCCAAGAATCTAATTTGGTTCACCTTGGTGTCAGGTGGGTAGTCTGACCGCTACTCTACTGTGGCCCTGTTTGGAATGTGNAGAATCTAATTTGGTTCACCTTGGTGTCAGGTGGGTAGTCTGACCGCTACTCTACTGTGGCCCTGTTTGGAATGTGTTGTTGTACCTTGGGTGCCTGGTCATCATCTTCCAGGTAACTATGTGAGGTAATCATGCGTAATCACCTCGGCTTTTATTGGAAGAAGGGTGAGAACTCCAACTGGGAGTACGGTGCCTTTTTCATGTTTCAACTTGGCAATTTTTGTTTGTAGTCACGTTTCAAGATTTTCTGAAATTCTAGACATGGTGGTTTACAGATAATTGTTCGGCATTATACATGCATGGGGGAGATGGCTTGAATTTATTGCAGCTGCATTTTTGTGGTAATCAGATTTACATTATTTCTGGTGATGAATGAGATGCGAAGTTGAAAAACTTCGCCTTCTGTTCTCGCAGTAATCACAGGTCTGTTTGTAGCCAATGGTGAATAAGTTTCCAATTCCTTAATAATTAAGGGATACACTAACTGGCTCGGAGTAAAGTTACTGTTCGCACAGTGCCCGACATATAGACCATGTCAGCCATACCGATCATGTCTGCTATACCGAGCATAGCGATTATACCGAACATACCATCCATGCTGACCATACCAGCCACACCAAGCCTAGCGGCCATACCGAGCCTACCAGCATATACTGAGCGTACTATATATACAATTCATACAGAGCATACCGGCTATACCAAACATACCACTCATACCGGCCACACCAAGCATACAGACCACACCGGTCATACTGTACTTCGCTGATTAATTGCTGGGTCGATATATCCCTTAGTTCTTGATTCGCTGCCTCTGAGCAATTATTTAGCATGACTCACTCCTGTCGCTAAACCACTGATAACACCCACGGCGTTGTTGCTGCGAGAATACGTTAAACATAACAGCTTATGCCGAGTCCTATCTGGGCGCTATCCTGCCCTTCGGCTTCAAAGAACTTACCAATTATTTCCCTTTAAAAAATGTTTTCTTGTAAAATGTGTAAAACCACGACCAACAAAAATTGTAGTGTTTGGATAAAAATTTAATTCTAACAAACGATTGTAGTGTAATGTGTTGTAGCTTTGTTACGGTAATTATTTGAACTTTACGTAACAGACGTGATCTTAAGAACCAAGAAGGGATAGCTGTAATGAATTGCTGTGGGTGAAAGATTAAAGTACGACAGGAAGACCCAGTGGCCAACGGTGATGTCCGCCATTTTTTTCTGACACGATAATTTAGGCACTCATGCCTGGTTCACCATGGTAGTGGTCTGACCACCACACCACAGCAGTCTAATAACCATTGGACCCTGGACGGGACCGTGGGTGTTAATGTGATTAGGAGGCACATCATACAATTTACAGCATCGTCGAGCAAAAGAGAGTTCCAGGCTTTCTTAAATTAATCTCAGGATTAAATGTTTTGAAATATATGGGCTGTATGTGCTCAACTGTGAAGCTCATTCAACGTTCAGGGGAAATATGCTCAAGGCAGACTTTGATCTAATTTAAGGCATGTTTTAAGTTTGTCTGGGTTCAGAATCTGAGGCAAGTTTGAGATCTAACTGTTCGTTTTATCTTCGTCTTTGTTTGGCTGTCGGACACCTGGCGAATACGTGCACATTTTTTTTGTGTGATTACATAGGTATATTGAGAACGATTATCGCATATTTTTCAATGTAAGCTCTCCCATTTCTGCAAGTGAGTTAATTGTCATTGTTTTCGTGTTAGAAAAATTAAAATTTGTGATCTTGCGTGTGATTTGCGAAAACCATGAGATCGAAAGTTTTTTTTTTCTTGAAATGATACCACACTTGAAATTTACAATGTATAGCAAGTGCTTGGCAAAAGTATGAGATCATAAAATTTCTGCTGTCGAACACTTTTATTGGAGGCTCCTGTGGCTTGGTTTGCAAGTGGAGCAATATGCGAACTGGTTTTTACGGGTTTATGAGGGATTAGGGCGGCGCTAAGCAGCAGAGGTCTGCTACGCCATAGGAAGGTGAAGCGAGGTGAAGATGGAGCGGCAACGTGATGCAGAGGCAAGGACGGGAATACCCCGAGAAAAAAACACCGGGAATGTGCGTCACGTTTGGCTGCCCCTTCGGAAGTGGGGCCCGGTTCGCTATGGCGGAAGGCAAGTGGTCTGACTACTACACCACCACGCAAGGGCCCAGGTCTGCTGTGTATTTCGTGACTACAGAATAGTTAGGCTACAGAGGTGAAACAGCAGCTTATTCTGTGAACTCCAGCGGCACATGCCAACAAAATAAGGTAAATAACCAACAAAGAGTCATAACTTGTAGTTCTGGTAGCTCAGCCAATAACGAACCTTACACACTACGCAGTAACCAATNAAATAACCAACAAAGAGTCATAACTTGTAGTTCTGGTAGCTCAGCCAATAACGAACCTTACACACTACGCAGTAACCAATCAGACGCAAGGTCCGTTTCCACAGCCTCGCGGTGCTATTCATAAAATGATTTCGGCCACATCAAAGGAACCATCCTGCCATTTCACCTCTGTGTACTTATCTACTCTGTACCGACCGAGTGAGGTGGCTCAGTGGTAAACCCTGGACTCGAATCTGGGAGACACGGGTTGATTCCCGATCCGGCCATCCTGATTTCGGTTTGCCATGGTTTCCCGAAACCACTCGAAGCGAATTCTGGGTTGGTTCCCTACTATAGGACATGGCCAATTCCTCTCCGCTCCTGCTTCTCTGAGCAACTTGTTCAGTCTGTAATGGCCTCAATGGCCACGAGACGTTATTAGTTTGCAGTACACTAGGCGGTGTAGTGTGTATTCGTGCATTCAATCGGCTAGACTTAGGTCAGGTGAAATGGGAGACTTCTGAGTTTTGACGAGGCAGATTGTTGGAGAAAGTATTTCGAAAACTTCCAGTATGTTAGGTGTGCCGAGAGCAACAGCACCCAAGGTGATATCGGCATACACAACTCAAGGCAAGACATCATCAGCGAAGAGGATCGTCACAAAGGACCGTAGAGCGAATGTGACACATGTGACGTCAGAACTCAATCAGCATCTCAAACAACATGCTTCTGCAGTCCGACGTGAACTGCACAAATAATCTTCGTTCAGGCGTTTCCATTATTTTGATATAGGCTGTTCACGGTAAACTGAGCACTTTTGAAAGCGCTGCTTAAAATCTACTAGTATACACATTTTGTACTCCTCCGCCATATGCACATTTAACATTGCCATGGGCCTGATCACTTTATCCATGCGTAGGTTAAGTGAAGCTGTGAAATTATTAGAAAACTTCCAATATTTACAAATGTACTCGTTCTTGTACTTATATGCATTAAAACAGAAAGAAAAATAAATAATTTCAGTATTCATAAATATTTACCTCAAACTTGTAATTCAACGTTAAGAAATGGAACTACATTCCNAAAATAAATAATTTCAGTATTCATAAATATTTACCTCAAACTTGTAATTCAACGTTAAGAAATGGAACTACATTCCCCCCGTTGTTATATCAAATTTACCGTAGTCAGTGTGCCCGTTTAAGAGTGCTGGACCCGAAAAATTTATTATTTTATAATTGTAGCAAACATTGTTCAACTCGTACGTATTGTCTGTGATGACATTTTCCTCGAATAAAAAAAAATTTACACTTTATATTTTTGGAATAATTTGATGTCAAAAACAAAATGCTTCTGTTTTGTTGTAGCCGTAATAACAAATACTAATTAAGTTGTACAGTTGAAAAAAAAAATGTAAATANAAAATGCTTCTGTTTTGTTGTAGCCGTAATAACAAATACTAATTAAGTTGTACAGTTGAAAAAAAAAATGTAAATATAAACTAATGCCATGAGCTACTGTGTGACACATATGTAATTACCAAGTAACAGTTCATACATCTAAATAAATGTTAATACGCAAAAAAAATTCTTTATATTTAATTTTCACTCACACACATATAAACATATATATAGGGCTTTTTATTTGGTGATTACATGTGTGTCATGTGACAGCCCATGGGATTAGTTTACTTTGTAAATTTTTCCATCTGTACAACTTAGTTAGTATTTGTTATTATGACTGCAACAAAACAGAAGAATTTTGTATTTGACCTCAAATTATTAAAAATAGATACAGTGTAAAATTATTTTATTTGGGTAAAATATCACAGACAATGCGTACGAGTCAAACAATGTTTGGTACGAATTTAAAATTATTTTTTGGGGTCCGACAGAAATCGTAGGTTGGGACAGTGACTTTTTTCAAATGTTGGTTTCAAAAGTGCTCAATCAACCGTGAACAGCGTATAATGACGTGTAGCAGTTGCGTGTCGCAGGTGTCGCTGAAGCTGGAGGTGGACGCGGACACGTGGGTGACGCTGATCGAGCAGTTCCTGATGCTGGTGCTGATCGTGGGCCGCTGGATGCTGCCCAAGGGCGAGCTGACGCGTGACGAGCTGTCGCAGCTGCTACTCGTCTATATCGGCACCGCCGCCGACATCATCGAGTTCTTCGACTCGTTCAAGGACGAGCGCATCGCGCGCGAGCCGGTGCTCGTGCTGCTCACGCTCGCCATCTGGACGTGGAGTCTGCTGCAGTTCACCGTCGTCCTCACCGCCACCAAGTCCCGCAAGTCGCGGCTCACGGCCTCCGCGCGCCTGCCACCACCCGCCACCAGGTGCGCTCCCACATATAGTCCACTTGCGCTATCTTCAAACTTTTTAAAACAAAACGTTGACAAATCGCCCCTATGTATGACGTATTTGCTTATTTCCTAAATGTACAAAGTGTAACTAGAAATCACCCTACTAACTGCGAGAGGTCATTCCTGCCGATAACATAAGACGGAAATGCTTTTATCATTTTCCACATACGTGATTATTAGGAGAGCTATGCGCCCCAACAATTGATTTTTGTTAAATTATTTTCGTTACAAATATCAGGAAGTACTTGTGATTAAGCAACAAATCGATGAATAGTGTTTTGTAGAACGGAGGTCTTACACCAGTGAAAATGTGGTGGGTAATATCGTCCGCCTACATCAGAAAAATAGGGGTGCTGATTCGTAACAAAACACAGGAAGGCAACCCCTATTTTACTGATGAAGGGGGATGATATTACCAACCTCATTTTCACAGGGGTAAGATCTCCATTCTACAAAAAAAAAACTATTCGCCTATTTGTTTCTTCATCGCAAGTATTTCCTTATAATTGTCACGAATACCATTTCAAAAATTCAATTTTTGGGGGCGCATAGCTCTCCTAGTAATCACTTTAGGAAAAAATGGTAAATGTATTTTCGTCTTATGTTTCTGTTACGAATCACCGACTTTGTCGGTAATAAAAAAGTACCTTATTTTTGGTTAAATTTAACTTTTACTTACTTTGCGTATGTAAATTATAATAGTGTTTTTAAACAGCATGACCAAATTCAAACCACGGCATATATCGACCAATATAACGAATGAAATGCTGGGAATAATGTTGAGGAATGTTTCGCAAATAGTTGGTTGGCCTAGTCAGTTGGTCTGGTAAGTTGGCTCGGCAAGTTAGTATGGCCCTTTGGTATGGACGACTCTGGTAGAAATGTTTTGCAAAGATTCTGCGAAGATTTTCTGTGAAGAGGTTAGTAATAAGACTCTTATTAAGGTACGTTTTTGAAATTTTTGTCATCGTTTGATTGTATAGGTGGGTGGTATGGTAGGTTAGTCTTGCCGGTTGGTCTAGCCAGTTTTGCAGGAACTGGTCTCGTCAGGAGTTAGGTCTAGGGCTAAGTCAGTCTCGTCAGGAACCAGTCTTTGGTGGAGTTAGTCTTGGGTGGAGTTTGTATTGGGTGGAGTTAGTCTTGGGTGGAGTTAGTCTTGGGTGGAGTCGATCTTGGTGGAGTCGATTTGGGTGGAGATAGTCTTGGGTGGAGTCGACCTTGTGTGCGGTCAGTCATTAATTAGTATTGTTAGTCGGTATGGTCCCTTAATGTGACCAGCTAGTATTTGACAATTGAATGGACTGCGATTTTTCTCGTTTTTTCGAATTCAATGTCTTTTGTGTTAGGTCAAGGTCGAAAAACATAATGCTGGCTAAATCGACAGCACCTCTGGCGACTAAATCGATAATTAATACACTAGCATCACATAGGAGTAGAAAATTAAAACAAATGACAAACGAAAAAAACAAGATGACAGCATACGACAGAATGAGCATATGTGAGGGAGGTGGGGGCCTGTTGACTAATTAACCAATGAGAAACATTGGTGTCGGATCGGACGAGCGTGAGTAATCAACAAATAAACAATAATTTTGGGGTGGTGTAGCGAGCCTAATAATCAACCAATGAGAAACAATTATGGAGAGATTGGAGGGGAACCAACTGCACTGAAGAGCCAAAAAAACTGGTATAGGCGTGCGTATGCAAGTAACAGAGGTATGGAACCAATCAGAGTAACGCGATGCGGTCGGCAGCTAGATCGGTTACTGCTGCTACAATGGTAGGTTATCAATATTTCAGTGAGTTTAAACGTGGCGTTATAGTCGGCGCACGAGAGATGGGACATAGCATCTCCGAGGTAGCGATAACATTTGGATGTTCGCGTACGACCATTTCACGAGTGTACCGTGAATATCGGGAATCCGGTAAAACATCACATCTTCGACATCGCTGCGGCCTGAAAAAGATCGTGAAACAACGGGACAAGCGACGACTGGCGAGAATCATTAAACTTCACAGACGTGCAACCCTTTCTCAAATTGGCTCAGATTGGATTTGTAGACTGCCCTGTAGGATTCATGGTGTGAATTGGCTCCTGCATACCTTCAGACATTAGTCGAGTCGAGTCCATGCCATGTCGTCTTGCGGCACTTCTGTGTGCTCGGTAGGNGAGTCAAGGGTCTTGGTTATTAAGTCTTGAGTCATGGATTTTGAGTCAATGGTCTTGAGTCTTATGTCTTGAATAGTGGGTTAAGAGTATTTAGTGAAGGGTCTTTCAGTCTTGAGTTTTGAGTAAAGGGTCTTTGAGTCTTGAGTAAAGGGTCTTTGAGTCTTGAGTCTAGGGCCTTGAGTCTTAGGCCTTGGTTCTTGGGTCTTAAAATTTAAGTATTGTGTTTTGGGTTTTGGGTAAAGTGTCAAGCGAAAAAAAAAAAAAACTCTTAAAAAACCTATAAAAAACCTTTTTTTAGAATTTGTTAGGAATGTTTTGTGTTCAAGGTCATTTGAGGTCATGTAATTGGGCCAAGGTTATGAGTCAAGGTCATCAACATTTTACATGGCTAACGAGGTGGACACTGGTCGACCTGGCGAAGGTCGGTCGTGTCTGTAGCTTGTCGATCCACCTGTCATCGAACCCTGGACCTCCTACATAAATATCTTTAATTAATTTTCGCAAATAATTTTTTTAATTTTCTAAAGTTTTGTTATTTTTTGGAATTTTCTAATATCAAGGTCACCCTTGGTCACGAGCACAATGCCAAGGTCACGGGTTAAGGTCAAGGTCATGCAGACCCAACGTGGTGGTTGGGTGACATCACTACATGGTGGCCGGCTGCTGCTCCTGTGTCCCGTACCCTTGTCCCCGACACATAAAAATCATTCTACTGTTGACATAACCTTAAATGAATCAAAAACCAAATTTAGCTAACCAAAAACTAAAGGTACAGGTTAAATTCCAATACTCTGAAATTTTAGTTACTTATAAAATAAAATAAAAACAGTAAACATACTGAGCAGTAATATTATTATATTANAATACTCTGAAATTTTAGTTACTTATAAAATAAAATAAAAACAGTAAACATACTGAGCAGTAATATTATTATATTACAATAGTTAATTTTTAATGTTTAAAGTATGTAAAGGGATGTAATAATAAATTAAAATACATTATGTCTCAAAAAAAATTTGTTAGCAATATAATTACAAAAATAAAGGGACAGTATGTTAAAATAGTATCATTACTAAAAGTGAAAATATGAAANTTGTTAGCAATATAATTACAAAAATAAAGGGACAGTATGTTAAAATAGTATCATTACTAAAAGTGAAAATATGAAAAAAGACAATGTAATTAGAATGGCTACTATTAGGCAATATGCACCGCAAAATTATTTCAAAGTAGTTGTAAAACCAAAAAAATGCAGAGGAGAATAGAATTTACTATGCATTTATGAAAGAAGTAAATCATTATTAGGTGTTTGAATCAACTATTTATATTTACCTTAAATCAGTCAAAGTTGTGATATAAAAGGAAATGTACCCAATTCACTTTATTGATTTATGTGATTTTAGTAAATTAGTTTAAGCTCAAAACAATGTCACAGTCGATGTGATAAATGATGAGAGAGAGATGAGATATATTCTAACATTTCGAATAAACCAGCACTTGTCCCCGAACCAGTAATTAATGAACACACTTTGACGGCTAAAATACAGATAAGGTTTAAGCAAAGCAGTAGTAGACGATTCACCGAGAGAAGAATTGACAGAAACTATTACTGAAATATCTTACGCTTGTGAAGATAAAAATAATATTCAAAGGAAAACTTTTGAAGAAAGATTAAATGAAAAAAATTACTAAAAGTTAAAAAGAGTCATGTTAGTAGTAATACTTCCGATGTAGTTAAACAGATAAATCGATAGGCAATCCTTAAATTTGATGGTAGATGATAACAAAAAAGTATATTATAGATTATTACCAAACAATTTATTTTATATTGATCTAACTATTGTGTGAGCTGTCAAAACCTATTCATTTGACAAAATTTTTTAAGCATTTAGTTTATAAAACATTTTCAACTAAATATTGTCACGGATAATTAGTCTTTATATTTTAATTTGTTTCTTTAATTGTGTATGTTTGTAAATCGTACATTAACNATATTGTCACGGATAATTAGTCTTTATATTTTAATTTGTTTCTTTAATTGTGTATGTTTGTAAATCGTACATTAACTTAACAATAGTCAACAATTCAGTTGGACAGTTAATATTCTATCTGTTTTCAAATATTCCCTTCAGTTTACTTATTCTTACAATATCTCCTACTTTATATTTCGGTCTCATTCTCATAATTTCTTAAATTTTTTGATTGTTTTTATTAACTCCAATGAGTTTAATGCCAATAGTTATGTATCTGGTGTTATCTTAGTATTTTATTAAATCATCAAAATATTTTATCCATTTATAGTTACCATTCAATGCAAATTTATTTCACATTTTATTTTNTATTTTATTAAATCATCAAAATATTTTATCCATTTATAGTTACCATTCAATGCAAATTTATTTCACATTTTATTTTAAATGAGTTATTAAACTTTTCAACCACAATTGCTTTAAATTCTGAGTAGGGAGAATAATAATTGATGCTTAATGTTTCCATAAGTTTACTGAAATGATTATTATAGAACTCTTTAACATTATCACTTTGTATGTTATTAGGTTTTCTCTTAACAATAAAATTTAGAATAGAATTACAAAATTTTTAGCTGTTTTATTTTTAATAGGTATTGCAAATTCGTACTTAGAAATAACATCGATGATTGTTAAGATATACTTATATCCTTAATTTAGNTTTTAATAGGTATTGCAAATTCGTACTTAGAAATAACATCGATGATTGTTAAGATATACTTATATCCTTAATTTAGAGATAATATTCCTTTTAAATT
The DNA here is from genome assembly GCA_002778355.1 of Clitarchus hookeri. Classification (NCBI taxonomy): domain Eukaryota; kingdom Metazoa; phylum Arthropoda; class Insecta; order Phasmatodea; family Phasmatidae; genus Clitarchus; species Clitarchus hookeri. The sequence continues at coordinate 630,138 of NQII01000086.1, forward strand.
CCCTGTATCCTTTCAACTAAATCGATCTTCTGTAAGTTATCTACACCAAAACTGATTACTTTTCTCAAAGGAAAATTATCTCTTCTTTTTTTTAATGTTGATTTTTTTACATTTATATATGTGGCTTATACACTTCATGTACTACTTGACTATTTTTCGTATTTTACAATTGTATGTTATTATTTTAAGTAACTTTCTTACACATCGAGTGTTATTAATTTAATAATTTAAATTATATGTTTCGGATTATACAGTTATTTACTCGTTTGATATCTCTGATCTAGAAAACAGAAAAGGTAAAAAGTGATAACTAACATGTATATTAGCTTCTTTGAGATATTTTTCAACAGTGTCTCGTTTTGTTAATCTACATTGTTCATAAACATAGGCATCATTAGGGAAATAAAATCCATCATCTATAGGTAAATCGATTTCTATTATACTATCGTAAACATTTNATTAGGGAAATAAAATCCATCATCTATAGGTAAATCGATTTCTATTATACTATCGTAAACATTTAAATTCCACCTAGTCTTATCTGTCTGAGAAAATATTAGTCTCGCAAAATTCTCAGTACTTTCATAGCTCATTTATATACTAACAACTTTATACCTGTTTACAGTAATGTATAATGAACCAAATTATACATTTATATATGTAGGCATAATGGTTAAAGTATATTATTGTATTTTATTGGTATTTAATAAAATTAATTTCTTTTTTTTTTGTTGATTATCTTTTTTTATAAGTCGCATATTTTATAACGCATATTTTTGTAGCCCAGATATTTATGGCGTTAATTTTCCTGAAGTTTNTTTTTTATAAGTCGCATATTTTATAACGCATATTTTTGTAGCCCAGATATTTATGGCGTTAATTTTCCTGAAGTTTAGAAAAAAATAACTTATTATTTTAAGATAAAAAGTATAAAATGAGCGACGCAATGATTTGGTGCAAGACCAATAGANAGAAAAAAATAACTTATTATTTTAAGATAAAAAGTATAAAATGAGCGACGCAATGATTTGGTGCAAGACCAACAGACTATATATTACTCAGCAGTAGTAACCTCAGGAAATTCACAGGTCAACGTCAATGTAAGTTAAAATTTTCACATGGGAGATTGGAGCGTGACTGTGCCGGGAGCAGAACTCGGATCGCCCTGGTGCGAGTGGATGCGCCAACCACTGGACCACTGTGAAAGTTGTAAAGCGGTGGCAGTGATTTATATTCAGAAACAAAACGAGACTCTATGGGAGAGTTTGGAAGAAGAAAACCTTCCGATTCAAGGTGCACTTGTATTCCGAAGATATCGCTGTTAAGGTGTCGGTAATTTGAGAAATTATATTTATCTTTGCGCAAAATATTGATNCTTGTATTCCGAAGATATCGCTGTTAAGGTGTCGGTAATTTGAGAAATTATATTTATCTTTGCGCAAAATATTGATATTTTCCCAGATTGTGATATATACTTTCCCGTGTCATAATATTAAGTATTAGCTCTGTGTTTTAATTCGTGAACCTTAAATATGCAATTGTGTTTGGCTTTGAGCTTCTTGTAAATCCTCTGGTATTTTTTTAAAAATTTCACAAATTTAAAGTGATGTAAACATTTAAAAAAAGTGATTGTACCATACAATGTTTTGTAAAATCAAGTTATACAGCATAGCCCAGTCATATTAGGGGTTTCACCTCGGAATGAAAGATAATAAGCTGTAAATTGGTATAAGCCTTTGTTTTGTCGTTCTTAATGTTGTCTCAAAAGTCACCAATGTTATCGTGTCCGCGTCTTAAGATATTGAAGGTCAAAGGTCATAAAAATCGGTTTTTCGCGAATATCTCGCTTTTTATTGCTTAAATAAGATTTGCACTTATTATAAAAGTTGTAGAATATAAAATTCTCTACAACTTCTGTTTGAACTTTTTTTTCATACGATCAACCGTTTCTGCGGTAGACCGCAAAGAGTGCGCCGCGCACAGTCATATATGGTCTAATGCAAGGTCAAGCGTGAGTTACGGTTATCAGTACGTTGGATAAAGTTAATTATTTACTAAAAAAGTATAATTATTAAACAATGCCCATTATTTATGTACTAATTATAAATTATTTATATTTAATTAAAATAAGTGACTTAATTATTTATATTTAACTATAGTATATTAATAATTCTGGAATGTATATTTTAGTTATATTTTAATTTAAAAAGCCAGTAAGGGAATATATTTTATACATATATTTATTTATCATTAAATATAGCTTATTATACATTTATTGAAATGTGAGTTCAAATATTAAAAGAATTTTTGTTGATTTTAATTATAATAAAATTGTAAATGGAAGCTAGTTATCTTCTTCTTCTTCGTCATCTTCTTCTTGTTGTCGCTCGAAAATGTTTAATTCATTGTCATCATCCTCATTATCGGTCATAGACATCTCCAAACCTTCCAGAATTTCAGGATCGTATGCGCTTTCTTCATCGGTCTACCGCAGAAACGGTTAATCGTATGAAAAAAAAATTCAAACAAAAGTTGTAGAGAATTTTATATTCTACAACTTTTATAATAAGTGCAAATCTTATTTAAGCAATAAAAAGCGAGATATTCGCGAAAAACCGATTTTTATGACCTTTGACCTTCAATATCTTAAGACGCGGACACGATAACATTGGTGACTTTTGAGACAACATTAAGAACGACAAAACAAAGGCTTATACCAATTTACAGCTTATTATCTTTCATTCCGAGGTTGACCCCTTTTTTTACCTAATATGACTGGGCTAGCATAATATTAAACACGTGGATACATTCCGTTATATTTCTACTTTAGGGCGAATAACAAAGTTTATTATTTAAGTAGGTTGTAACACAACACAAATCGTAAGATTTTACATTATTATATTTATTTTATGAAAATTGCAATTTTCTCATTTGCATATATACAAAACGGGAAAAATCCCGTACACATGCTTCACCAGTGCTAATAGACTGTTCACGGTTAAATGAGCACTAATAATAGACCAGCTTAAGATATACTTGTACAAAAATTGTGCAGCCTTCAACCATATGTAAAATTGATATTACCATAGGCCTGATCACTTTATTTATACCTACATCAAGTAAAACTGTAAGTTTATTTAAAAAATATGTGTTTTAAAAACAGAAATCAAAAGAAAACATTTTAATATTCACTAATGTTTACTTAATACATTTCATTCAACATAAAAACATGGAACTACTTTCCACTCTGTCACTACCAACTTTATTGGACGCATGCCAGACAGTGTGCCCGTAAAAAAATATACAGGTAAGGGCGGTGACATTATTCTCCAATATAAATTTCAAAAGTGGTAAATTGACCATGAACGGCCTATACTTGACGGCAAAAATGTTTACTCACCAAAGTAACAGTACTGACGTTGTCAACGTTGTGTATAATCAATGTTACTGGCAGGAAGCAGCGAGCGGGCAGCAGGGAGGGGCGGTGCAGCGAGTGCTGCAGCATCGACGTGTGGGGCATCGCGCTCAACATCCTGCTGCAGGACGCGCCCTTCTTCGTGTTCCGGCTGCTGCTCATCTGCCACTACCGCATCATCAGCTACATGAACGTCTTCTTCACCTGCAAGAACACGCTTGTCATCCTGCTGCAGCTCTACCGCCTCTACGTGGTGTACTCGGAGGGCCGGCGTTCGCGCCGCGGAGCCGCCCACCGCAGACGTCGCCACGCTGGCCGCCTGGCCGCCGTCGCCGGCCCGGAGGTCTTCTCTCGCTCCGACACGCTCAAGGTCCGCTAACCAGGGCCGGATCCATGAGTCTATCTTGGCCGGCGAATTTTGCACTGAGTGTTTAAATATTGTAGTGCATTTTAAAATATTCAATGTTTTGAACAGACCTCCCGGTAGAAGCCGGTTGGTGCGCCGCGCCGGTTTGCGGTGCGAAAGGTTCTGGGTTGGAATCCTAGGCAAGGCATGGCTGTTAGTGTAAGTAAGGACATAAGTTAGTTCGAAAGTCAGCTCCTGATAAGCCTTCAGGCATAACACCGGGAGTAATGCATTTTAAATAGGAGTGTGTGGCTGTGGCTGTGGCTGAGTTTCTTCGGCTCGACTCGGAAGTGCTCAGCAGGCCTCGGAAGATCTGGGGACACCCACTTCGGCTCGACTCAGGATTGCTGGCCTACCCGAAGGAGTTCAACGATTACACTCACTAATCCTTCAATCATATGTGTCTGTTTCTGGAAGACGTGTTACTTTTATAGGGATAGGATATGCCAAATCGAATACCTGTATTTATTATCCGCTTTACGAAAAAATTTTTAACCGACAGAGCACCTACGCATAAAAAGTATAAGGTAAAAATTTTTGGTAACTATAATTATCGTATTTATTAAATCTATATTTAAAAAAACTTTATATAACTAGCAGGTTTTTTTTTAACAAATGAAAAAATTAAGCTATTTTTAAAATTCGTATGTGCATCGACTTTTGCGAAACCATACAGGACTATTTCTCCTTCTCTCATTCTCTCCCTCTCTCAATCTCTCCCTCTCTCATTCTCTCCTTCTCTTCCCCTCTCTCTTTCCCTCTCTCTCTCTTTCTGTTTCTACATTGACGCCAGTTTAACATCAAACCCATATATTTTACTTTAATAATTTTAATTCATCGAGTTGCTTTTTTTAATGCATGACGATTTCGCCCTGTCTCTCTTCCCCCCCCCCCTCTCTCCCTTTACCACTCTCTTGCTCCGTCTATCTCTTTTTCTCTCTCTCTTTCTTTTTCCCTCTCTCTTTCTCTTTCCCTCTCTCTCTCTCTTTCTTTCAGCTTCTCCATTCACACCAGTTTACCATCTAATCTAAACCTTTTACTTTAAAAATTTTAATTCATCGAGTTGCCTTTTTTAATGCATGACGAAAATTCGTGTTGTTGTTTTATAAGTAATGATGGCCTGAATGTACCAAAACTGAGTAAAGACCCCCTCCCTGATTCGAGTCGTACTATAAACATAGCATGGTTCCCGATGTCCCCGCCTGTCAAGATCTAGTTGCTCAAAATTAAAAATATAAAAGGACGGCACTAGCAAAATTTAAAAAATACACTATAGTTTGAATCGAAAATTTTTTTTTCAAGTTTCAAATCCGTACTTATTACCACCTGAGAAATAATTTCCATGCATTTGCATTATAGGCAGCGAAATGCCTCTAGTAACCATTGCCCGTAAAAATAATGCCATTGATTATATTTTTTAATCCAAAGGGACGATAAAGCGTCTTATGCTAATTCTTTAGGATTGGCACTTGTGTATATGTACGCTGAGGAAGTGCACAAATGCTAAAGTTTATTTCTCTTTCCCCATACTTAATGGTGATATTTCCAAGGAGCATGGTAATTTTTTTTCCACATACAGATGTATATTTTAGAGTTTACTATATTTTTTTAAATGAAAAAATATGTCATTTATTATTAGGATACTACAGCGTAACCAAGTGTAAAAAAGCCTTTTAACTTATGTATTTTTCAAAAATTATTATTATNATGGTGATATTTCCAAGGAGCATGGTAATTTTTTTTCCACATACAGATGTATATTTTAGAGTTTACTATATTTTTTGAAATGAAAAAATATGTCATTTATTATTAGGATACTACAGCGTAACCAAGTGTAAAAAAGCCTTTTAACTTATGTATTTTTCAAAAATTATTATTATTACATTATTACAACTGCGAGTTTTTCTATATCTCTCTCTCTCTCTCTCTCTCTCTCTCTCTCTCTCTCTCTCGCTGTTTCGGCACAAGCAGCAGAAGCGAGCTGGCATACCACAGGGCATAGAGGACCAGGTCCTCGGCAATGTGTGGTCTAACCAGCATAACACGACTATGCGAACATGCATGCGTGCGCACTCACCCATGTCATTCTTATATTTACCCGACTGATGCACCTTCCATCATTTCTAACTTGAAAGCGCCCATGGAAGAAGATATTTATTGATGTTGCCACATTCCACGCACCTGACTTCTCAGGTTCTACGGATATGTAAGGCGATAAGAGTCACCCAGCTTCACAGTTCATCTTATGCAGGATCGTCTTCCCTTTCCTGCCACCTAAGCTATCAGGAGCGTAAAATATTTTACGCCACACGATAGCTGGCGATCGACTGTTAGTCACGTGACATTTCGGGCTCAACAGGTATATAAGTATTTATTTTTGCACCAAAATAAAAATATGTTAAAATTTCAAATACCTGCTTGAATCAGCGAACCATTCGGGTTATATTCCATGATATATGTCATGGAGTGCTCGTAGATTTAAATGGAAATTACTCCAAAACACATTTTAATTATTTCATACTTTATCATTTATTTAGTTTCCTATGACATGTATGTGTGAAGATAATTTATTTTGTGGCTCCCACACAAATCGATATGTATTAATTTCGTTTTATTTAACCCGTAGATATCAAGATGAAGCAAACTTTTAATGGTGTGCCTGCAACCATGGTCCAGAAGTCATCTTCGGATGTACGATCGCTGGCTCCAGCTGGATCGCCTATTTCGTCGGTGCTATTCGCTCCACCATCGACCGGGTCTGCAAATGCAATACATCGACACCCATGTTGCTTCTGCAATAAAACCTTCGTTTTCAACCGTGATGCTCAAAGGCTCGAGAAGTAAGGTTGCGCAAAGAATGCAGATCGAATAACATATATGTGTGGAAATTGTGACAGGACATTTTCTAGACGCAATAATTTGCAGAGACTCGTGAAAACCTATAAGTCTACATGGTCACCGCCTGCCAAAATGCGTTGTGTACAAATTATTTCATCATTTAAACCAATAACTCAAAAAGATACTTCATTATCATGTCAGCATCAACCACACCCAAGAATCGTGATAGGGTGTGGCTTGGTTGAAACCAATGATTACGTGGAGGCCGAAACTGCTTTCTGACGCAATTTAAAGATGTATGTCGCACAAAACAAAACAAATTCTTCAAAAGATATTTGTATATTTCTGGCTTATATGAAAACAAATATCATAAGATAACTCGCCAAAGAAGTGCGAGAGCAAGGCCCAAATAAATTAGTATGTGTCTTGAGTGTGATTATCCGAAACAAAATACTTCAAATGAATGTATGGACAAACGAGCATGCAAGACAGTGAATGTAACTGTGAATGGGATTGATGAAGTCAAAAAGGTCGTAAAATCCTGCATAGAAAAGTGAAGAGGAAGAAACATACAAAGAACATGAATTGGGGTGGGAGTTGTCTAAAGATAACAACTTACAGCTCCGAATTAACAAGCTGGAAACTCTACGTACCTCGTCTTACATCGAAATGCCAGAATCAGTCAATAGAAAAGAAACCATCATCAACTTCCAAAATACCAACGACCATGTTTGTTTCAAGTGGAGCCTGCTTGCTCTATACAATGAAGGAAAAACCCACATCGCATAGACCTTAGGTATCGCGATCTTGAAAATAAATTTGATATTTCTGGTTGGAATTCACGACACCGCTGCGTCAAATTAAAGTCTTCGAGAAGAACAACCCTACTTCATTGTCAATGTATACTCACTCACCAACGAGGAGAAGGTCAGGCCCGTACGAGTTGTGAAAGAGAAGAAGTCCGAACGCCTTGACCTCATGCTGCTAAAGGCCGAAGATGAAAACTCGCATTATACATACATTAAGAACTTTTCACACCTTGTGCATCACCAGGTATCGGTCCATAAGAATAAAATGCATATAAATATGTAAGTGTGGCTTTACATTTTACGACGACCTGCCCAGGCAATCGGGACAGTCGGGTAAACAGTATTTAGAAGAACACCCGAAATACTGCAAGGAAAACACTCAGGTGAGAAACGAGATGCCACAGCCAGGGAAGGATGGAAAACCACCTGTACTGAAATTCAAGAACTATCATTACATTAATAAATTTCCGATCGTCGTTTAAGCAGACTTCGAGGCCTTACTCAAGCCCATTAAGACCTATGAGCCGGAGCCCAATCACTCATATCTGTGCGCCTACCAGAAGCACGAGGCGTACAGCTATTGTATGTATGTGCATGTCAATCATATAATTTCTGAATCACACACCTCTTCACAGTCTAAACAACCGATACTATAGGGGACCGGAAGTGGTGAAGAACTTCATGGAAGCGAAAGTGCACATTGGCAATGCAGTTAAAGATATTTACGCAACCTCAAAACAAATGTTGCAGCACAAACAAACTGAAAAGGCAAGTTACTTATGGGCTATGAGATGCTGCTACTGCAAATCGACATTCACAGCAGAAAATTACAAATTAAGGATCATGGCCTTTTCACATTGGGCCTGCATGCACCAGCTGCAATCTGCTTCGCCGCCGCCCGATGAAACTGGTTGTATTTTTCCATAATCTGAGCTATGAAGAGAATTTAATCATCAGGCAGTTGGTAAACGATACAACACACATCTTCATAATTCCACACACGAACGAGAAAATGATAACTTTTTGAAGCACCTGGGAGATGGATTTTCGGTTCAGTGTGTCGATACATTCAGGTTCATGGCCCACAGTCTGGCATCCCTGACTGAGTACTTGCCGCCTTCAAAATTTAACAACACGGAGAAGTTCTTTGAGCCTAACAAATTACCACACATGACACCCAAAAAGCGTTTTTCCTTACGATTACATCGACAGTAGGTAGAAGTTGAACGAGCCGCAGCTGCCACCGAAAAAAACATTCCACAACCGGCTGACTGGCACCGACGCCACTACCAAAGATTGTGTCCATATCCAGATGGTATGGGAAACATTCAACTGTACGAACCTAGGAGAGTATTCGGACTTGTACCTGAGACAGATGTGCTCCTCTTAGCTGACGTTATAAAAAATTTCAGGAACTTGTGTATTTCCATGTACAGGCTCGACTGCGCGCACTACGTCAGTGATCTGGGGTTCGCTTTCATTGCAATGATTTGGAAAATGGGAGTAAATCTGGAGCTACTCAGCGATTACGACATGCATATGTTAATTGAAGAAGGGATCCGTGGTGATATGACACAGTGCTTGAAACCAAATGCGGTGTGCAAACAACATCTATATGCTAGAAACATATGAACCCAGCAAGCCTTCTATCTTCCTGCAGTACCTGGACATCATTAATTTATATGGATGGGCCATGTCGCTTCCGCTCCCGGTACGAAACTTCAGGTGGGTCAGTACAGATATTAATGTAATGTATGTACCTGACAATTGTAATAACGGAAACATCCTAGAAGTGGATATCGAGTACCACGCAGCCCTGCATGAATACCACAAACCCTAGTGATCCTGTGTCTACCAGTGTACCCCCAGCTCCAAGCATCCCAAACTGATGACGACTCTCGAAGACAAATAGAAAGCTATATAGTGCACAACCACAACCTGAAGGAGGCGCTGCATCACAGATTGAGACTCGTAAAAATTTACTGGGTGCACCAATTCGAGCAAGAAGCATGGCAGAACATTACATAGAGGCCAACACTGTGAAGCGGTAGGTGGCCACCAACGACTTAGAGAATGAATTCTTTAAGTTAGAGAATAACGCAACATACAAAAAATATATTCATAACAAAAGAAAACTTAAAAAAATGGAGTTGATCTATGGTGAAAGTCGTTTTAAAAAACTGATAACCAAACAAACATTCCTAGATCGATCGATTTACGATGAATCACTTTCCCTGATTTGACAGCAGCACATATCCACACTTTTCGATAAACCTATATATGCGGGGGTAGCTATCGAAAACTCTGACGTACTGAATCCATTACGACTTGATGAAGGCTCGGCACGGAGAAGACCTGGAGCTGTAGTAAATGGACACAGACAAGTTTCTGTACCAGATACGATCCCAGGGCTTCTACAACGACATGGTCGCGGACGCAAGATTCTTCATCTAACTTGACACCAGAAGATACTCCAAGGTTTACAAGTGCGTTTCGTCTGCAAACAAGAAATTTGTAGGCAATTTCAAGGTTGATTGTGATGGTAAGATCAGGAATGAATTCGTAGGGCTCCCTGTCAAACTATACTCCTTCAAGAGCAATGACCAGGAAATGAAAAGAGCTATGGGAATCGATAAGTGTGTGGTACAAGACAAAACGAAGTTTTATATTACATAACTCTATTGGAAGGAATAAAAAGAGTGCGTGTTAAAATGAACACAATACGAGCGCACCAACATTCTCATTTGTGTTGCACCGATGACAAATGAATCGAATACGAAGATGCATTTCTTCCTTTTCTTATGGTTTAAAGAGTAGTGTTTTTTTGTTTTGTAAATATGAAACTCCTGACTGAATCGTGTATATAGAGATGTGATGGACAGCAGTAGCATATTTATCCTTTAACCATTTAAATTTAAAACACAGTTTAGAAAGTGCGCTTTATGTAGCTTTTTTAATGTAAAGTATATATGAAGGCTTACGATTTACTGAGACGAATATGAACCTAACGCCTACACATTCTTTACAAGATCGTCAATATACTGCGGCGAGACCTGCTACACCGCTCGTAGACATGAGATAAGTGAGGATTTGAAGAATCACCTTCTTGCTATGTTTTACTGCAGTAGCTGTTATATACAGCATTCGTGGGGCGATAATTTGGAAAAACGAAATCACATCAGTTCCTGAAAAGGCAATGGTTGCTAGAGGCATTTCGCTTCCTATGGTGTAAATGCATGGAAATTATTTTTAGGTGCTAATAAGTACAGATTTGAGACTTCAAAAATAAAAGTTTTCGAGTGAGACTATAATAAATTGGTTTTTTATTTGGGTGTGCTGTCCTTTTAGGTTTTTAATATTGAGCATCTAGATCTTGACCGGCGGAGACATCGGGACCATACTATGTTTATAGCACGACTCAAGACAGGGAGGGGGTCTTTACTCAGTTTTGGGTCAGTCAGGCCATTTCGAAAGTAAAATATATAAATTTATGGTAAACTGGTGTGAATGGAGAAAATAAAAGAAACCGTGAGAAAGAGGGGGGGGGAGGCAGTGTGAAATCGTCATGAATTTAGAAAGGCAACTAGATGAGTTGAAATTTTTAAAGTAAAATATATGGATTTGATGATAAACTGGTGTGAATGTAGAAGCTACAAGAAAGAGAGAGAGAAGGAACGGTAGTGTGGAATAGAGAGAGGTAAAGAGATACTGGTGGAAAGAGAGAGAGGGAGAAATGGTCGCATAGTTTCGCAAAATAATAATTTTAAAAATAGCTTAATTTTTTTATTTGCTTAAAAAAAATTATCTGCCTGTTACATTAAGTTTTTTAAATATTGATTTAATAAATCCGATAACTGGAGTTACCAGAAATATACCGTAAACATTTTATGCGTAGGTGCTCTGTTGGATAAAATTGTTTTTAAAGCAGATAATAAATACAGATATTCGATTTGGCATACCCAATCCGTACAAAGTAACACGACTACCAGAAACAGACATATATGCTTGAAGGGTTAGTTGGTGTAACCGTTCAGCTCCTTAGGGTAGGCCAGCAATCCCTAGTCGAGCCGAAGTGGGTGTCCCCAGATCTTCCGAGGCCTGCTGAGCACTTCCGAGTCGAGCCGAAGATCCCAGCCACAGCCGCACAATACTATTTAAAATACACTACTACAATGGAAACGTTAGTAAGCCCTCTCCAATCAATCAGTCAATCAAGTATCTTGGCATTTTTACGTTTTTACTCCATTTCACCATATGAATAATACATAAACGTACAACTATTATCTTCAAATGCATGATTAAATGTGATACATTTTTAGCACGTAATTTCTTTGCTGTTCTATATCAAAATACAAAATCAATATATATACAATTTTAGATATACAAAAATGTTAAATATTTTCTTAGTAATGTAACGGTTTATGCACTTGTCGAGCTAGCTGTATCAAAAGTTACAGTATTAGATTAAGTGTGCTTTATTTTGAAAAACGTTTAATGACATGATAAGGGTTCACTGGTGATATATCATAATGTACATTAAGAAGGGTCAGACCTTCAAATCTTCTCTCCATCATCGTAGTTCGGAGCCAAGTTTTGATGCGACGTTGTTTCGAGAATTTCCTCTCTGAACTGGCAATGCAGACAAGAAGAGTGCCATCCTTCATGCTGCACCAACCCTGGCCTCAAATTCAATAAATTAAATGAAAACAACACTGCAACCCTACATCTGCTCGTAGCAGCTTATTTACTTTGATTGTGTGTGAACTGCCGTGTCTGTTGCCTCTTGATTTTTAGTTAAACCAGTCAGTGTTGCCAGATTTAGTGTTGAGAAATTCTCTTTAAAAATACCTTGAGCTCCAGTGGTGATCCAAGCGTTTTTTTCCAGGATCTTCCTCAATTGTTTAACTATGCTTTGCATCAATAAATAGCGTAATGTTTATGGAGCAAGTTTAAGCTCTTGAGGGGGTTAAATTTCCCTCTTTCCATCCCCGTTGTATCCGCCCCGTCTAACTTCTCTCCCTTAAGCAACCTTGCCATTGCCTCGTGTTCCGCGAACATGGCGTCATACTTGACGTCACAGTTGGGGTGTCTGTAAAGCAGCGGGCTGTTGAAAACCCTTATGTAGTGTCTGTCAGGCATGTCCGGGCCGATTCGTCTCCTCGGCCATGTGCTTGGAGATCACAGACGCCGACCCAGTAATCGTTGGTCGTAGTGGGGAGGGGCAGACAGTGAAAACAGCTGCCATTGGGGATTGTTTCCAAGAAAGTCTGAGCATCCCTGAAACTGTACTTCGGAAAGTGGTACACGACGAAGACGCTCCTCCACCACGACAATGAGCGGGCTTTATCGGGCAAGCGGGTAGTTTGTATTTGATGGGTAATGGAAAAGGCTGGATCGTGAGAAGATGAACATCTTCTCGTAGTCCCCACGAGCACGTGACATCACCATGCTCGCACAAAGACGCACCCGTCGGAGGGTTGCTTGAGCCCCTCCCACACAAACACTCTATACGACGGCCGATCAGTCAGTCTTCACCACAGAGTGAAAACACTGATGTAGTTCCTGCAAAATCAACCTTCCTTGCTTCATGAGACAGAGAAAGAGGTATTGAATGGTGCTTAACTATCCCGAGACTTTTAACTGTGAAATACTTATCGCTTAACTATCGGTGGTATTCTGTAACTCAAAATGTCGCCATGACGGTCTTTTGAATGCTCTTGACTGAAGTTATATAAATATAGGCCAAGATGTCTTTATGGATGGCAGTGGGAAACAAAATGGCCGCCAAATTGAGGTTAATTCAAGCAAACACATACTAGAGAGAGAAAATACATTTTAAAATCCATCTATGAGGAGAAATATTAGATTATGTTACATTTACACATAAATATACAGTGTCTGAAATGCATTTTAAAAGTATACTTTATTTCTCCCGAGTGATGTTTTCTAACACATCACTCTCGTAACCACTGTACAGATGACGGAATCGGTCACACGTTTAGTGCTGATATCTCGCATTGCTCAAATTAAACTAGAACTACCTAAAACTGATGTCATAGAAAGACGTATTTTTGTTTTAGAAATGTCATTCGGGAAAGTATTAAGAAACATGCCCCATTTATAATTGAAAATATACTGTTTTATTGTAGTATATGACACAGGACAATTTGTAATAACAGAAAAAATATAATTCAGCAAGCAGGTTGTTGATTTTATAACAGGTACCACAGCATTGCCAAACCTATACCACATCACGTCAGCTATAACGAGATAGATAGCTTTCAGAATATCACATAAATACAATTATATGCTGTTCACCATTATATGAGCACTTTTAAAATCTACCCATGAAAATGTAATTGCCCCACCTGCATATATATATATATGCGGTAGTAAAGTTGGTAGCNTGCTGTTCACCATTATATGAGCACTTTTAAAATCTACCCATGAAAATGTAATTGCCCCACCTGCATATATATATATGCGGTAGTAAAGTTGGTAGCGACGAAGATAAAGTAGTGTCATGTCTTAACGTCGGACTAAACGAGCTAAGTAAACATTTGCGAGTACTGAAATGACTTATTTTGATTTATGTTTTTTCTTCATGTATATTGTGGCATATGGACGTCACATTGTTGGCTGTGCGAGGAACAGCTACTATTCAGTGCGGCGTGTGCTGTAGGTTGGGTGTGTGTGTGTTGGTTACGTTGGCATCACTTGCCTCGCACCGTCGCGTCGTTCGGCTGTCAGCGTGGTGAGTTCTGGTGTCGTCCCGCTTGGGTGAGCAGGGGTGAGCGGCGGTGTGTGCGCGTGTGGCCAGCTGGTGAGTTGTATTCATGGGTAATTAATGCACTGAAATTTCTGGTGTTGGCGCACTAACACAGGCGCACCTTACTGAGTTGGTGTAGTGTGTCAACTCAATTGCGCCATGGCGCAGCGACTGTGCCCTGCAACGAGCATGCCGTGGACAGGAGCTGGCGCGGAGCGTACCTTCGCAGTGCCTCGCAGAGCAGTACAGTGCTGTAGAAACACATCCGCACAACGTCACTACATACTTATTCTATGGTGCGCCATTGGCATTCGCGCCCGGCACGATGCTTCTCCAGTCGTTGCATTTGACAAATAAAAGTCTTGTCACTTGGTTGCATGAGCATTTTGTGTTGATATGTGTTGTACTAGCTGTGCCCACGGCTCCGCTCGTGGACTACAAAATTATTATTGTTTAGGTTTTTTTTAAATAAATAATCGAAATCAAAATTCGCAGCGGACTCGCAATAAATACTCGTACATGCTCGAACGTGATTAGTTTGATACTAACGATGCGAGCCGACTGAGTGCCGGTTGAGCGCACGCGACTCGTGTTCATGGCTCTCCACGTCCGCGTACGGTCAACCGACTCACGAAAAATTACTTTTTCACAAAACTTTTGATATCTCTTAAAGTATAGGCGGGAATTGGTTTAGACAGCGTATTGCAAGATAGCACGCTGGCGGCAAACTTTTTTCCGACTTGATTCACTCTTATCGTCACTACTTATTCCTTATGTTACTTTACGTAACAGAATATATACTAAAACCTGGCCAGAGAACATAGCTATGAATAAAAAAAAACTCGTAAATTGGATAAGTGGTTCTCGAGTGATGAGCGCACTAACAGACAGGCAGACAGACAGACAGAGAGACGTTGAGTTTTATAATATGTATAGATACTGAGCGTAAGCCTGTGTATGTTAATATTATGTATAAGGTAAGAGCAGTCAGATCTCAATTTCATGCTCAATTGAGTTTTTAAACTGTTTATAAATAAACACGTATTCGAAATTTTATTAAGTATGAGATCTTTTCTTTGGATTCTTGCTTATTGTTGTAGATGGAAGTAAATAACTGTTATGAAATATAATTTAACAATTGGAAAAGTAGTTTAAAAAATTTAGATTAATAAAATTAATAAAACAAAGGCTTAATAATATATTGTTAAATTCGCTGTACTCTAGCCGTGTCTTGATTTAAAAATTATTATTATTTTTTTTTTTTTTCGTGAAAAGCAATCCAGATGTTCAGCCGAACACGTGTAGCAGTGGTAATTTTTAAGGAACAAAACATCTGCAGGTGCATATAAGTAACGCAGGGTGCTAAGGACTTGTTATTTCTCATTTTAGCTAGTCGCAGCATTTTTTACTGTATACATAGTTTCATAAAATGAAACTTTAAAAATAATCAATGCAACTAATATCAATATTATTTCCGATATCTACTTTACTAGCCCTATCTTACGACACTGAGTCGTGAGTTACATATTTTGAAGGAAATTAGTTGGCGCACTATGCGCAATGAACTGATGGCGTATTCCAATTACTACACTATGCTGCACTCAGTGCACACCGATCGAGTACCGTGTGTTCCAATTACCGGAAACCGCAGCGAGTGTAGTCGATTTTTCATGTTCGAATTGCGAGTTGCACTAAAAAAGAGCCTACTGAGTGTAGTTTTTGCTTGCACCGTCTCTGGAGCCTATGCGGCAGTTTCAGAGCAAAATGGCGGCGACCTGTGATTATGGAAACAACAAGAAAATTATTGCAATCTTGGAAATTCTTCAATATCTAACATTTTGGCAGCTGAATAATAAGTAATAGTTAATATGGAGCAAATATGCTGTTGGTATATTAAGAATATCGTTTGTCATTAAAGCGGCGATGTGGTTGATTTAACCCAGTGACTCGTGCATACATTTTCCGACAAGTTAAAAAAGAGAAATTGGAGAACATTTATCTACGGAATTTCGTACATCTAAATTTAAATCCTTTTAACAACATCTAAGTTCAAGCATTTTGTCCTGAAATCATATGTTGACGCAAATGTTTTGCACTTTTATTGCGGCATGTTCCAGTTGTTGGTGCATAAATAATAAGCACTCGATTTTGGCAACCACGTGACACATGCACAGTCCGTGTAGTCTATTATAAAACACCATGGGTTAGTGCAATTGCGTGGCGCAGCGCTGTGTTACCCATCTCTAGTGAGATGGCTTGTAGCTTCCGCGGTCCGCTGATCAGGGATGGTTGTCTTAATTGCCGCGGAGTGCGGGGAACTGAGTAGTCCCGAACCTTCTGGAGAAAGCGGATTATGCATGTCGAGGTTGAATCGCCGTGCGGTGCGGGCGTGAAGAGTATACCATTATTTGTGGGAAACGCACGGTGCACGGTGTGTTTGATGGCAACTGCTTCCAGTAGAAAGGATACGTACATTTTGAGCCATCGGAAGTGACAAGTAATGGGCAGTGACGGTGATGGATGTACACACAGTAATTGACAGTCGCAGGATTACCAACGCGGCGTATTAAAAGAAACGCTTGTGTGATGCATACGGTAAAGTCACGGTCGCTAGCTACAAGCTGGTGCTTGGTACAGTTCTCGCAGAGAATATTTCTTGTAATTAGTGAAAAGTCTCGACTCTTGTGTTGATTTGCGCTGGCATTAAAGATGAGTATTTTAGATGTAATGTATGTTAAACCTAAACTGGTAACTGTTATATTGTAAAACTCTGCATGCGTCTCACTCTTCGGCAGTACAGTTAAATGTTCCCAGTGTATTTGCGTGACCTTGTGTGGTACGGTGGAGTTTCTTCAATGTTTGAATGAGTTTAGCGCGACCAAACAATGGGTATAGTACGTAGTGTTTTCATGAAGAATTGTTCAGCGCCTCGCCTGCGATTGTTAAGCGACTGGAGTTCGTCGTGCAGCGGTCTACCCTATTGTCAGGTGTAAGGGGTGGGGTTTGTATTCCCTTCTCTTCCAGAGAGAAGATAACTTCTTTAATTTTGCTGTTGCGGTGCACCGCGGGATAAGTAGCTGTTCCCCAGCATAACTTTTAAAGTTTTAAAATGGTCGGCAATGTTGTTATACGAATTCTTAACTTTTGCCGTAGTGAAGTATGACCACTGGTACTTTAAACTGCGCTGTAAGAGTTTTATAATTAATTTTATGGTAATATTTTCAAATATATTGCGTTTAGTAGGCGTGAATGGTATATCAATGATAATGATCTCTTTTTATATTTATAGGTTAATATTGTTCCTTATTCTTTTCTCACCGAGTCGCTGAGTAGTTGTAATGTGAGGCTCTCGACGGTTGTTATATTAGTGTAAATTAGCAGAGTATGGGTCAGCCAATATTTTATTTATAAATATATATTTCTAATTATTCATATCTTGTTAGCAATCACTGGAATTATTAATAGATTACTCTTTTGTATCAGTATTTCTACAATATAGTTCTAAACATTATTAATATTTTTTTAACTGTTCAGGGTAGTGGAAAATTTTTCTTTATTATCAATGATGGCTATGTATAATGTAACTATTTTGCATATTTACTCCAGTGTTACCTTTTTTTGGAAAATATAGTTTAAAATAAATTTTTTTTTTTTTGGAAGTTCTTGTTTTTGATGCCTTGTTAGTACTTATAAGTAACTGAAAACTACTGTCCCGCCCTTTTGGCAACTTAACATCTTATGCCATCATTCTTAGGAGTACAACATAAGTGCAAGAAGAGGGAAATCTGCTGACTGTAGTCTTAATAAAAGTCTTAAAAAAAAGTTCATGTGCCATACATTTTGATGTTCACGCAGCCATAAGAACAGCGACACGTATTAACCTGAAAGTTAAGGAAAAACAAAATTAGCTGTAAACTTTTTCGTATTCCAACATTCGCAAACCAACACATAAATGTATAAATTTAAGTAATATTTCTTAAATAAGAGTCGTGGTTACAAATTTCAGTGTCTAATGACATGCGACGACATCAAACAACGGATTTACCACTATATTTCGGCACTTTACATAGATGAAGTTAGGTATAAAACTGGATACCAAAATAACGTATGGGATCCATATAAAATGCATGAAGCATATTATCTACTAGGTTACATGAAGATCCTGGAAAAACTTACAAGTTATAAAACGAACTAAAAACATATGATACACCAAAGTTATTTCAGTTACAACCTTATTCTATCTATCTCACTTGAAGCTTTTTCTGGAGGCATATGTACACCTATATTCGATATATATGCATTCCTACATCCCTTAGATGTTTCTCTCCACATCACACCATTCGTAATGGCTATTTTCCTATTTCTACCATTATTAACGTGTTTTTATGCTCTATATGTTAACACAACTGACACATCGTCGGTCAAGCTGATTGATGACTGTAACAACCTTGTTCTCGGGAGGCCCAACTTTAACCACCTAAATGAAAGGGAACGGAACCCTTTAGCTCTGCACCATGTTGCCAACGTATAGGGGTACTTCACATGCGACTTTCCCCATGTATAACTCAAGACAAAGAATAAAAAGGGGTTACAGCCTTTCCCTGGCCAACCCTTCAATTATTAGTTTTAATAATAGATATTTTATGTCCCCTCATATTAAAGTACTTGTATACTAATCCTTCCATTTTAAACGTTTCTTTTGAAGTTTTTATTCAGAAGTTTTTGGACAATGTAAAAGGGTGGCATATATTTCGTTATTTCACATAAGATCCTTTAAAGTAGGTCTAATCCAGAAAGTAACAATACAGAGCATATAGACGATAATTATTTCTCCAGTTGCTAAAAATACGAAAACATTTAAAAGGCACAGATGAAAAAATATAATTGTCCATCTTTACATAAAATAAGATTATGGTGCCATCTAATGGAGAATTTTCAGTACTGTTAGAATGCCAAAGTGCACAGGGTAAAGATGAGAGTTCAAAATAACTGGCCTCGAAAGAAACACATTCAAGGGAATAATGATGAATGGCAGTGTGATTTAAGGGAATAATTATGACTGTCCATAAAATATTTTTTTTATTTATTGAATAATTTGATAGGGCTAGAGGCTCTCTTGAAGGGACAGTATTATAAATGTAATATGTACACGATAGCTACAATAATTGTGTAAGATATACAGAACAAGGTAACTACCCCAATAGTATTAACACAATGTATTACCAATTATATATGTCGTGCTTTGCAATTATTTTACCATCAGATAATCTCTTATTACCAACTCGCATCACAATTCTTTGGTTTCCATTCTCCAACTGACTCATGGGCGCCTGCAGTGTATGCAGCACAACAACACTTAGATAGGCATATGTGCAGTGGCAATGCATACGCACAAGGCTTAGTAAAATGGAAGTTACGAATTCCCCATCCACCCTTGTACACTGCTGTCAATTGACGTCAGTGCCTATGTAAATCTCATTATGAGACCACATTTTTGTTTTGGCCTTCTGAGCAGTTTTTGTAAATTGTTATTTTTGTTTAAACTCATTAGTGCCTACTGTACGATGGACGATTAACTATCTCGATAATATTTTCCATCATACAAAAATTCCCAAATACTGACGGAGACATCTGCGACTGAGGTCGCTAGACGCTTTAGGAACATTATATTCCAGGTTTGAAAAACGAGTAAACTGTGCGGGCGTGTGCCATGATTTGTACGTGGATTCAGGGTAGTGTAGTATATAATGCTTCCCCCGTTAAACTTCCTTGCATAAAGTGAGGTCTTGGGATGTAAGGTTTTCGGGATGGTTTAAGTGTCTTTGAAGGGGTCGGGGGGGTTAATGTATTGATACTTTCAATACAATTTCCGACGATGTTTGGGGCAGTGATACAAATCGCTTTAATTATTAGACACCTTTATAGAAAAAAAATGGGTTTGAAGGATGGAAGAGGAGGGGGTAGTGGTAGAGGGGGTAAGGTGAGGTAACGAGATTGCATAGTGGTTGAGGTGTAGGTGAGAGGGGTGTTGGTAAGGTGGGGTGATGGTAATAAGTTTTTATTGATGGAAGAGGGGTGGTAGGGGCATACCTCTTAAAACCAATACGGTGGCACTGACATTGGGCTGCATAATCTATATGATATCACGATCGTGTGCGCCTTGAAAAGACGAGTTCGGTGATATAAAATACTCAGTACTTGTGCCTTAAAAAATTTTAATTGTGAAGATGTATCCAAATATAAAAAAAGGAAATTTAAAATGATTTTATTTTATTGGCTCCTCATATTCCTCATTGTGGCTGATGTTCGGAATACCTCATCGAGGTAGCGGGCCAAGATTATTAAAATTTTACAAAAAAAAATTTCATTTGATAATTTTTTTGGTTTACTGGTTTTTATGAGGGAGGATGGGGGATCAATACGTCCCTCGATGCACTGGGTAGCAAAGTGGCGGGCTAATACTTTTTTTTTTTTTTTTTATTTTTTTTTTCAATTTTTATTAAAATCATTTGTAGGTTTACGGGTCGCTGGAATGGCCTGCAGTGGTTTGTGAGAATTGAGAGGGGAGATTAACGAGGCCGCCAGCCGCACCTGTGACGTCATAGCAGACAACTCCTACCTCATATCCCTGAACACTGTGTGCCCGAATCACCATTAGCAAACTACTAACGTGCCTTCGTATTTTCATATTTTTGAACTAACATAAAGCCAGTTTTAATACAACGATCAGGTCCACGGTGGTATAGTGGTCAGACTTCTCGCCTCCCACCTAGGTGAACCAGGTTTGATTCCCGGCGGGATCACCCCTGGATTTTTGCACGTGAAAATCGTGCCGGACAATGCCGATGGACGGCGGGTTTTCTCGACGAACTTCCGTTTTCCCCGCCATTGCATTATGGTCCATTATACTCCATACTCACCTCACTTCGTTGGCTCTCAAGATGTCGATGTTAAGAGTCGCAAAAAAACTCTCCTCCACTTCACGCACAACTTATAAATAAATCGGCGTCAAGATTAGAGCTCTCTGCATTTTTTTACCCACAATACTTATCAAAAATTAAAAAAAATGTAATATGATTGGTTGTATATTTATTGTTTATTATTGTTCCCTAGCAATTGAAAGAGACAACTAAATCTTATTTATTTTTAAAGTAGTGTGGCAATGATTCACTTAATATAAGTTTAAAAATGCTATAACATCTCGGAATAAGTAGTTATTTCGTCCTAATAGAGTTACTTTTTGTACTGTCAGTTATCTTACATAAAAAAAATTCCCTTTCATTTGATTGATCTCTTATGGACGAATAGTTTTTTTTACATGATTGGTCTATTTTTATTACTATTGTCCCTCCTTTAAAGGTGTAGACTTAAAGAGACAGCTTTATAACTTTTTATATTGCATTTGATACCATTTAAAAAATATAAATTTTAAATTCCATAATTTGCTACGTGTTCTAATGTCAAAATCGCATTTTCACTGGTTTTGAAACGCACCAAGAACAAATAACAATTACAAAAAATTTCTTAGGTTACCTCAAATCATCACTGCATCGAGGAAAAAATAATTTTTCTGGCTCTCCCTGAATTTCTGTAAGAAACTTTTTAATTAAGACAATAACATACAGTTTCTCTGATTTTATTGAACGGTATATTTTATTTATTTTTTGTGTTCTTATAACAGAATAAATTTTACGTAGGCAAGTGTTAGTGCAATAACTAAAATAATTATTGTTTTGTGTGCCTGGAATGACTATATAATGCGCTTCCATTCCGTCCAGAAATTAACAATTATTTAAACATTGAAAATAATTTACTGTGTACCTTATTTTGATAGTTATTTGTACTCAGTTAAAAATAAGCCACTTATTTTCATCCACCATAGGATCTCCGAATGATATCTTCCTTAAGCGGAGAACGGACAACCAAGTCTACAGAAGAATACCTCAGCCCTGATGAAGAGCAGGATTATGATGATAACCTAAAACTAGCGTTGGCACAGTTCAAAGCACTACGTCGAAAACCAAGGTAAGAATATTTATACAGGATGAGTTTGAATTCTACCGACAAACTCCGCCTACATATTCCTACGTTTGTTTCACACAAACCTCACCAGCTTACTTCATTCGGAGACTACCAACATGTGTTCTGCAGACGTTTGTTACCTGCCAATCTACACTCACCCACATCATGTTCAGCGTTGCTCACCTGCCAGATACAATCATTTAATGGATTTGAAATTTGTGTTTGAACTCCCTAAAATAGTGATAACATGAGGCGACCTTTTCCGTTAATTTTAACATGCTGATAAATAATCTGTCATTGGAAAACCAATTTCGCTTTGGGATCCCGAAATTCTATGCAACATAAGAGGTGCAACCCATATTTTTTCTGTGACAAATTTTAATGACGACGAGATTTTAATTGGTTGGAGATGTCCGCTCAAGCATACATTATAATGAAGATAATTGTTCTATGTGAAATACTTTGTGTAATACATATTTACATTGAACTTTTTTTTTATCTCCAACTTCAAAGGGGCAAGCCGACTTTACAAAGCATTTTAGGCCAAAGGTCGTGTGTGTGTGTATATATGTGTGTGTGTGTTTTCGAATTATTTTCTCGTAAGGAGTATGCAGGCGGAATTTGTCTGTCGAATTCAGGCTCATCCTGTAAATATGTATGTGTATGGTAAATCGCTCACTGGCCTTCAGCCATCTCGCACATTTAAGGTAGAGCCTTAAGGAACACTCTGGCATAAGTATCAAATACCCTTATCGTCTTCATGTACAAACATTTTACCGGCTTGCAGTCTTTTTCATCGTGCTGCCCAAAACTTTAGACGCAATACTTTAAGCTGTAACACTATCTACTGTAGGAAAATTTTTA
Source organism: Clitarchus hookeri (assembly GCA_002778355.1). Taxonomy (NCBI): domain Eukaryota; kingdom Metazoa; phylum Arthropoda; class Insecta; order Phasmatodea; family Phasmatidae; genus Clitarchus; species Clitarchus hookeri. The sequence continues at coordinate 653,261 of NQII01000086.1, forward strand.
TGCAAATTTAGTGTAGTTCACTTTACAAGTTTCGTTTAAATTCACGCAGAGTTTTTAAAATAGTAACAGTATAGGAAATGCAGTTTTCACAATGAATAAGAGCTTATAAATAATATAAGCAACAGGTGTGATTCCTTGAATGTTATATCACAGACTCTAATGACCTCGCTGTCAACTAGACGTTAAGCCCATCTGCCTACCTACCTTAGATTACCGACTATCCTGAGGTGTGATGACTTTTCGTATAAACTAACCTTTAGTGCTGCCCGGTCAAATAACACGTTAAGGCTAAGTTATTCAATACTATCTTAGTGAAACGCTTGAGGATTTACAGACGCTGTTGTTTCCAAAAATCTAAAGATATTTCACTGTAGCATTTTCATGAAATATTTCAAAGTTTATCTATGTACGTGGTACATAAAATGACATTGACAGAATATTAGATTATTTGTTAAGTGATAATAACATGACTTAAAACCATCTAGTTTTTGATTAGACTTTTCCTTTGCCTACGTTCACCAAAAAAATAACCATTAAAAGATTAAACTATTGCCGCCTGAGGAAGAGAACTTACTGCAGTCAACGAAATTTTTTTGCGCTGATTTACATAGTTTGCTGGTTCTTTGTTGTGTATATCATTATATTGCTTCCTATGTTTTGTGTCATTCCTTGTGATGAAATCGTAATTTATAGATTTTTATATTTCCGATACTTGTTTTTATGTTTGTAGTTCTGTTGCCGATTTTTTGTTTAAATTATTTTTTTCCGTGCTTGCATAACGTGTACATTGTGAACACTTAGCGGAGTTTAAATTTGTTTTCTTCTTTTTTGTTTAATTTTCTCTCTTCGTTTGTTATTAGTGGTTTTAATTTTCATAATATTTTTGGATATTTTTGACGAATGATTGACTGTGTCCAGATATTTACAATGTATTAGTTGTAAGTAAAAAAATTCGTTTTATCACTTAGTTTACGTTTACGTAATATAAAACTAAAAAAAATTTACCTGGTTTCTTAAAATTTTATTTTAATCTACATTGTCAATTTAGAAGGTCCAATTATATTTTTTATTGAATTGCACAATTTTAAATTATTCGTTATACGTACACATTATTGTTGCAGCACATGTAATACATAAATCTATATCTCACTTATATTTATTACTGTAGGCAATAATATATTAGTACTGCTTCTTTACATTTCAAAGTAAAACTCATTTTCTGAATGTGTGCACCGCAAAGATATAAGGGTGAAAGTGAAGTTGATGAGGATGGCCAGTGCCCTTGGCCGGCAACTTAAATATGTGAGCAGTGTTTCCGCTGTAGCGAGCGGCCACTGTAGTGTGTCAATGGTATGTGTGTTGGCAGGACTGGGCCTCCACTGGCAGGACGCAGGGGGCGCCAGGACACGGGCTACTCCACCGCCTCCAGCTCCAGGGAATCTCCCCACAGGCGGGCCGCCCGCGAGGTACAAGTCCGTAGACGGAAGATAACGTGATGGGTCACAAATTTTTACATCCAATAAATAAATTTAAAGTTGTTTATAAAAGTTATAATTACAATTTCAGTTCAGGTACAAAGCATATATATATATATATATATATATATATATATATATAAATCGCGCACACTGGCCTATTTAAAAATCACCACATTTAAAAACACAATAGTTCAAAAAGCTCAAGATTTGACGTCGGGCAGTTATCATGAAAAAATTTGAATAAAGCCCTACCAATGCTGACGTCGATTAAAAGCTACAAAAAATATTTGAAAAGTAACAAAATCTAAACTTGACATCGGGCAGTTCTAAAAATGTACCTACGGTTCTATCAAATCTGGCGGCGATAAAACTAAACACGTTAAAAACTGTAATAAAATATTTTAAATTCTCATAAGCGTTTTACAAGGGGTACATGGCGCTGCACGTGAAAGAAAAGAGAAAATTAAGGCGGTTCAAACTACTAAAAACCAAGGCACACTTGATAGATCTACAAACGTCAGCGACAGTTACAGCGGTACACGAACGCCTTTCATACCATTCAAAACATACTCTTAGCTGAAAACCAGGTTATGTAAAAATGTAGGCACAAAACAATCCACAGCAGTACCTAACGTTGAAACTAAAGGTAATTTCGAATGGCTACCAAGCAGAATTTAAAATATGACACCATCGTAAAATATTTACTCCTAACATTACTCTTCGCCACACAGTAACATCAGTAAACACATTTACAAAACCTGCAGCTCTCACAGCCATGAACCACCTTAATATTTTAATAAAGCCGGCCAAACTAACCGTACATCATAATTAGGCCTCAAATGAGACGGAGTTATCAGCAGCAGTCTCAGAAGTAGGTAAAGTAGAAAGTCCCCCGTAAGACGAGGCAAGGGCCTAATATACTACAATTCTAGCAGACAGTGTGGCGCTGCGTAAACGCGGAGGGAAGGGAGGAGGGGGTATCATGGTAGGGAGCCAAGGAGGTAGCAAGGAGAAGAAACCAAGTGACGAGAAAGAGTGTGTTGGAGTTCAATAACACTTGAAACAGTCCGCTGCCGACGTAGGTGGCGCCACACTCGGTGCAATCCCCCCCTCTAAAACCATTGGCCAAGTCAAAGTCAATCTCTAACATTATCAAACAATAAAACCAGATCACTACCGAAGAAACAAGAAGGCCAGTAGAAGTTCACGATGACAAAGTTCAGATATAAACAAAATCTTGAAGTAGAAAATACATAACATGTCTTGAAGTAGAAAATACATAACATGTCTTGAAGTAAGTCCCTCAATGGTCCAATTTTGAAGTAAGTCCATCAATGATCCAGTCGATCATATATCGATAATTCTTCACAGTAGCAAAGTCTCACAATCCTTCTGCAAGGGGACCAATAGCTTCAGCAACATCCCTCGGGATAATATGGTCAGTGCCACCGCGCCTAGAGTCAGACGTCTTTTTGCACAGTAGTGTGAGGCGGGACGTAGCCAACAGGCGCCGACAAAGATACGGCTCCAGGACAGGAGTGACTCTCGTAAAGATGAAACATCGCAGCGGCTGGAGAGTTTCGATGGCGTCCACAGTCCAGATGTCAATTGGCGCATTCTCAATGCTTGGGCGGAAAGGGATAAAAAGGCATAGGAAAGGGAAGGATACCAATTCACTAACAGGGAACAACAAGTGATAGTAACACAAAAGCACTTACAAAATCCAGTGTCTCAGATTTATCCAAAATATTTTGAAAGCAAAACCACTCAAAAAATAAAAAATAGTTTACAAGAATATACAATTATAACTTAGCAAAGTATGATCTATGTATGTATTTTTTTCAGATGGCTCACATGACTTCCTTAAGTCACGAATGGCTCCAGGTAGCGTTAACACTGCAGTATTTGGATTTAAAATGTCCGAGTTGTATGTGTATCAGTATATTTAGGTATAAATTTGGTGGTGATGTCCTTACAACTATCCGCTAACGTAAAATTTTTACAAAGTACTAGCTCCCCGACTGAAAATGGGACAGCGACCCGAGATTTATCTAAGCGCATAGCCGCCTCGCGCTTAAAATTTTCGAGACGTAAAGTTATGTCCCAAAGGAGGCGTTCTCGGTCAGTGACTGACAACGAGAAATCTCAGAAATGAGAGACATCCCAAATATTTAGGAGGGGATGGCTCAGTTGGTGTCCCATGAATGGGAGAGACGGGGGAGCTCCTGTCGACTCATGAAAAGCACTATTTAAACCGAAGCTAATACATTCCAAATCCCGGTCCCATAACAAATTATCCAGGCTATAGAATATCGCGATCCAGGCCTTCAGATATTTGTTAGACCTTTCAACCTGGTTCCTTTTTCAGAAGAACGGACAAGAAGAAAAATATTTAATGGCCCAACAAATACACTTATACTTAACAACTGCTAACCGAAAATAGCGCGCATTATCGGTTACTAGCTTGGCAGGCGCACCCAAAATGTTCCATACCTTCCCACTTAAACTCTTAACTATATGAACGAGGGCTTCTTGTTTTGAAGGCAACGAAACTACACATTTTGTGAAAGTATATAACAATATCAATATACAAACATCCCTTCCTTAAAACGCACAAGGGGACCAATGACAACCAAATGAACCAGATGCCAGGTGTAATCGGGAACCTGCATTGTGGTCTGACCAAAATTAATTTGAGGAGCCTGCTTACACCTTTGACAGTCATCGCAGCAACGGGCATATTGATAGACATCATATTTCAAAGTAGGCCAAGCAAAATTTACAGAAATGTTTGGAAAGTTTTATTTATTCCTAGATGACCTCCGTTATCTTAATCATGAAGACATTTGAGCATCATAGGGCGAAGACTCTCGGGAACCACCAACTTCTTAGCTCGACCATTTTTGCCAGNTCATGAAGACATTTGAGCATCATAGGGCGAAGACTCTCGGGAACCACCAACTTCTTAGCTCGACCATTTTTGCCAGTTAAATATAACAAGCCATTCTTATCAATATACGAGCAATCTATGTCCGCAGCAAGGTCGACCCTAATCTGACCACATCACATTCTGGGTATCCTGCGATTCGACAAAACATTCAGGAAAGCCTTAAATTATGCCTAAAGTCAGTGATTAATTTTCTGNTTCTGGGTATCCTGCGATTCGACAAAACATTCAGGAAAGCCTTAAATTATGCCTAAAGTCAGTGATTAATTTTCTGAAATTGCCTCAAAATCCCCAGTATCGTACATACGTGACAGTGTGTCAGCAACCGGGTTATCCGCTCCACGAACATGTTGCGCTTTACAGCGGAAACGAGAAAGACGAAGCACCCAAAGGCCCAACTTTCCCAATTGATGGGGATGGTTCAACAGCCAGCTCAGATTCATTACCCGTATATAAGTGGCATTCATCATTCTCGATGTAAGAAGCAAATTTCTCCAACTTAAATACACAAGTAAGTGTCTCCTTCTCGTAAATTCCTAATGACCGCTCAGGTTTCGACAGAGAACGACTAGCAAAAGCCACAGGGGCAATCTAACAATCTACCCACTGATCCAAAATTGCACCGAGGACAATAGATGAAGCATCAACCTGAACAACAAAATGCTTCGCAAAGTCGGAAAGTCTCAAAATTGAAGGAGAAGTGGTATTTCGTTCCTTTAAGCACTGAAATGCACGTTCCTGTTCAGTTCCCCATTCCAGTGGTGCGTGGTCAGAGCAATGTGAAAACACCACAGACTGGCGATGTGTCGTGTTTAGTTATGAATGCCGCTTCGTTATGGGACTTATGTTTACCGCGCCCGAGTGTGGAGGCCCCCTGGTGAAAGCCACAATCCCAATCTCACTATCAAGCAGCATACTTCCCCTTCAGCAGGCATTACGGTCTAGGGAGCCATAGCCCATGATAGCCGATCCGTTATCGTCGTTTTATATAGAACATTGACGGCCCAGCGTTATGTGGATGAGACCCTACGCNCCATGATAGCCGATCCGTTATCGTCGTTTTATATAGAACATTGACGGCCCAGCGTTATGTGGATGAGACCCTACGCCCCCACCTGCTCTCATTTTTGGCCGGGATTCCAATTGCGATATTCCTGCAGGGTAACGACCGACTGCACATGACCCGGTTCGTCCAGTACTGCCTCCGTCATGTCCAAACATTACCGTGGCTTGACCGCTCCTCTGACNCCGGGATTCCAATTGCGATATTCCTGCAGGGTAACGACCGACTGCACATGACCCGGTTCGTCCAGTACTGCCTCCGTCATGTCCCCAACAAAGCATGTGGGACCAGTTGAAACGTCAACTGCCGCTGTGTCACAGTATCCGGGATTCGGAACATGCCATCCAACATTTGTGGCCCCGTCTACCTTAAGATAACATCCGGCGTCTGCTGAAATCCATGCCAGACCGTGCTGCAGTGTGTATCGCAGTGCGACGAGGTGCGACGCACTACTGAAGATGACTGGACGGCATACCACAGATCTATATGTAGATGTCCTTATGCTCTGTTTTTGTGATCATGTGAGTCACTCATCTGTATCACTACCTCGACACAGTTTCAGTGCCATTCAATGCATTCTTCTGTGTACGCTAATTTAATTGTCCGGATTTGTATATTCATTACACTATTATATAATTATTAGATATTTACGCACAGGCCAAAGTTTCTTTTACTATACATTGTTCCAGCCACTGCTGCAGGTGTTACGTTTCGCCCGTGGATATGTATTTATCTAACAAAATTACTTTTTCTCCATTTTGTAAAAGGTTGTCAGCTTTATGTCTAGATTCTAAAATGTAATTAGCTATGTAAGTTACGTCGTGTTTTTTTTATTCCTCGTCTAATTCATGCCTATATTGCTTGTTTTAAAACTTTTATTTAATTAAAAAATAAAATATGGCAATGATTGCAGCCTGGAAATTTTAGTTATGAAAATATATATTTATTATACCTTTACCATGATGTTTGGAGCATTAAAACGAATGCGGAGTAACAAACAAGACTCTAATTTAATGTGGAATTCCTTTTGCATTGTTAAGTGAATTATCAGTAAATGTATTATTTAGCATAATAATTATACTTTCCCATTATTATAATAATTATTACCAGGATTTCCTTTACGACACATTATCGCCTCTCAAAACCACGATGTTAAGAGCTGACCAAATTTCTCCACTCCACTCCACTTCACGGCATTATTTATTTATATGCCATTTTTTGTTTGTATTTATTTTTCTAGATTTTTAACTTTTCTTTTTTTTAAATTTCCATTAAGTTATGATTTTCTTTTAATATATTTTGTGGAGGTATATAAGCGTGAGAAATTAAAGTATTTTTATTGCTTTTAACAATATAATAGAATTTGATAATAATACATTGGAAGGGTTTTCTTTCTTCAGTGATGCTTACATTCATGACTAAATATGATAAACCTGGAACCTTTCTAAGTATGCTATTAAAGAGGTAATTTCTATTTTTACACTTTACAAGGAATTACATGTACAATTATGACTTATTTACTATTATCACCATCAGAAACAAATTATTTACAAATGAGCAGGGTTGATAAAAATAGAGAATTAAATATGTTCGGTCGGATAAATCTATTGGAATAAATTATCCTTGATACATTTGTTTCGTTTTTCATTTATATGGATAATATTGTTACGTGTCCTGGTCTGCACCGCTGACCTTGGCCCGTCCCGAGCGAGCGGGCGGAAGAGAAGGACAGAGCAGTGATGATAAAGGGGCGGCAAGTCAGTTTAATGTTTTGAATGACAATGGAGCAATAATATTACGAGCGTTTGCAGTTATGAAGGCATTCTGCCCCGATAACACTTTGGCGGCTCGCCACTTCTGACCTTCGGCGGATAGGATTTCTGCGTTTATCTTAAGAATGCTCTGGATTACTGACCTCTTTCTCTCAGCGTGACTCGGGGTGCGTTGAACCTTCCAGATGGTCAGGACGAACGATATAAAAAAGTAACAGGCCTTCGAGCCGGAAGTTGAGTGAAGTTGATGAGTGGAGCGAGTTGATGAGTGAATGAGTGGCTGGGGCATCGAGCGAAGGACGACGAGCGAGAAGAGAAACGAGCGGCGAGAGAATGACCAGCGGGAGGAAAATCGGTGACTGCAAACATCAGAGCAGTGAAGAGTACAACTTCAGACTGGACTAGAGGACTGGATGCGTGAGTGAAAGNTCGGTGACTGCAAACATCAGAGCAGTGAAGAGTACAACTTCAGACTGGACTAGAGGACTGGATGCGTGAGTGAAAGACATTACAATGATCGCAACAGGCAGACTGAAAGTGTGGTAATGATGAGTACGAGTTAGTTGATTTTAACCGAACAGAGACTTTAAGAAGGACGTTTTTTAGAGATAAAATAGACATTAAATATTGCGCTCGCTCAGAAATAAAAAGGGTAATAGTGGAAAAAGATAATTTAATACTGTAAAAAATAACTGTGTTAATAAATTATAAATCAAATTTAGTTATTTTATTTTTATTAAGACCTTCATCCCTCATGAACTCAGATACACCCATCAGGCGTCCATGTAACAATATTTATTTCATAGAAATTCATCAGGTAACGGTTTATATATTTTGCAAACAAAATTAGCTAATGTTTTTATTGGCAAAAATTGTGTTGATGTAGACAAAATTTTTATTGAAAAACGAGAAATATTGTGGTCTGTCATTGAATACGAAGCTAATACTAGCTGTTATATAAAGTACAACTGCAAAAATAACCTGAAGCAGCTATACGTTTTAATTATTCGCAGTTTTATAAAAAGAAGGACATGCTGTTTATAATGTTTTAATTTTAATACAAAATATTAGTTTAATAATATTCAACACACGGCTGACAATGTTATTTTCCTATTTCTAAATAACAGGAAATATAATATTAATCAGTAACGCGTGGTTGCTTGTTTNTCGGTGACTGCAAACATCAGAGCAGTGAAGAGTACAACTTCAGACTGGACTAGAGGACTGGATGCGTGAGTGAAAAACATTACAATGATCGCAACAGGCAGACTGAAAGTGTGGTAATGATGAGTACGAGTTAGTTGATTTTAACCGAACAGAGACTTTAAGAAGGACGTTTTTTGGAGATAAAATAGACATTAAATATTGCGCTCGCTCAGAAATAAAAAGGGTAATAGTGGAAAAAGATAATTTAATACTGTAAAAAATAACTGTGTTAATAAATTATAAATCAAATTTAGGTATTTTATTTTTATTAAGACCTTCATCCCTCATGAACTCAGATACACCCATCAGGCGTCCATGTAACAATATTTATTTCATAGAAATTCATCAGGTAACGGTTTATATATTTTGCAAACAAAATTAGCTAATGTTTATATTGGCAAAAATTGTGCTGATGTAGACAAAATTTTTATTGAAAAACGAGAAATATTGTGGTTTGTCATTGAATACGAAGCTAATACTAGCTGTTATATAAAGTACAACTGCAAAAATAACCTGAAGCAGCTATACGTTNTGTCATTGAATACGAAGCTAATACTAGCTGTTATATAAAGTACAACTGCAAAAATAACCTGAAGCAGCTATACGTTTTAATTATTCGCAGTTTTATAAAAAGAAGGACATGCTGTTTATAATGTTTTAATTTTAATACAAAATATTAGTTTAATAATATTCAACACGCGGCTGACAATGTTATTTTCCTATTTCTAAATAACAGGAAATATAATATTAATCAGTAACGCGTGGTTGCTTGTTTTATAATTGAAATGTCAAAAACATTGTGTTATAAATTGTAGACATTATAACATTTTTTTTAAAAAGAAAGCTGTGACCTCAGCTTTGAAAACTGATTTTTTCATTATATACATAGCTTATAATCATTAAGTATATAGATTATAATCACTATATATAGCTTATAATCATTATACATATCTTATAATCATTAAATATATGTATATACACAGTGTATCTAAATTCGAATGACAAACTTCGGTTGCAGGTTAATCACAAAAATTAAGTTGAAAACCTATATACGACTTATGGTCTAAAGTGAATACGAAGGGTGGTACACATGTACTCATCATTGAAGTTGGACCTGGAACAATTGTTTATTGCAAATATTGGAGATAGTTTTTAAAATGGAACACCGATTGTCTGGATAATGGTTAACTGAACAAAGATCTTCAAACACCACAACACCTGTCGCTGTTAACAAATTATTTCATGTAAATAACCACGTTCACTACCACTAATTCGAAATAACATCAATGTCGCGGTAGCATATTTGGGATTTAAAAGATGGATTATTAATCCCCATACCACAATTATTAAAAAATTTCACATTGTGTAAATACCCTAAGCTTCACTGTTTTCGAGTAATTTGTGTTTTACTTTCAAAATAATATTTACCTAAAATACCTGGCAAGTGGGGCGCGTATAGCACCCAGTAACACACTGTTGCGGCTATTGAAGGGAGAGGAAGATTCCAGACAGAGGTACATTACAGTGGTATTGTAATAAACATTTTCTTCAGTTACAACTTCAAAAATGTGTACCTCCCTTAGAATTCAATTTAGACCATAGATCGTATACAAGTTTTCAAATTATTTTTTCGTTATTAACCTGCATAATNCTCCCTTAGAATTCAATTTAGACCATAGATCGTATACAAGTTTTCAAATTATTTTTTCGTTATTAACCTGCATAATAAGTTTGTCGGTGGAATTTAGTTATATAGCATACAATGAAAATCTAAAGATTTATAGATCATACTCTCCACTCTGTTGTTAGCATACAAAGAATCGTGTTAAGGGAAACTATTTTTTTTTTTTTCATTCTTTACTAGAAGACCATTATCTGTAATGGATTGTTCGTACAGAAAAACTTCAATAGTCAAAAATAAAAATATATAGTGCTGATTTTAATACACCATTTAGGGACAAAATAATGTAGTTCTTGTAAACGAAATAAATACTACTTATTCAGTAATGGTTTTTAAAATGTTCTCAAAATTAATATATTATAATAACTATAATAAATTTAAAAATTGATTATGTGTGTAATTTTATAAATATATTTAGTTTTCACCATTATAAAACTTATAAAACTCCTAATATGCTAGATTTTTTTTTTTTTCAAAAATTTTAATATTTAACCGGAAAATATAAATATTTTACTTTGTCCCTAAAAAGAAGAGATTGTGCACCTTGGGACACAGCACTTTATTGCGTTTCGCATGAATTTAAAAAAAAAATAAGGTTTACAAATCATTTGTTATATTTTAAAAACTCCTATTATTTTTTCGAGGAAAATATAAATTTTAATATTAAAAACGTATCCTAGTTAACTTATGCACGAAATATTAGCCGTGATCGGACTACCTGTCCTTTTATAGCTATTTTGTGGTCAAGTAGCGCATGCTTTAATTTCAACAGTTTCCAAACTTGTATCTATACTTACGTTGTTATTCTTTCTTGACTATTTTCAGTCAATTAAAAGTTTGATAAAATACAATAGTTTTAAAATTTTACTAGACACTACTCAATATTTACACAAAATGGGCTAAAACATCTGGTATAAAAGTATTAATGAAAAAAAGGTTAACCTAGAATATAAAACACTGAAGAGCCAAAAAAACTGGCACACCTGCCTAATTGCGTAGTATCGTGTAAAGCCCCCGCGAACAAGCAGAAGTGCCGCAAAATGACGTTGCATGGACTCGACTAATGTCTGAAGGTATGCAGGAGGCAATTCACACCATGAATCCTGCAGGGCAGTCCACAAATCCATTGGAGTGCGAAGAGGTGGAGATCTCTTCTGAACAGCATGTTGCAAGGCATTCCAGATATGCTCAATAATGTTCGTGTTTGGTGATTTAGGTGGCCAATGGAAGTGTCCAAAGTCAGAAGAGTGTTCCTGGAGCCACTCGGTAGCAACTCTCGACGTGTGGGGTGTCGCATTGTCGTGATGGAATTGTCCACGTCCGTCGGAATGCACAATGGGCATGAATGGGTGCCGGTGATCGGACAGGATGCTCACGTATCTGTCACCTGTCAGAGTCGTATCTAGACGTATCAGGGGTCCCATTTCTCGCCAACAGACCACGTCCCATACCATGACAGAGCCTCCACTAGCTTGAACGGTCACCTGTTGACATGTAGGGTCTGTGGATTCATGAGGATGTCTCCATACCCGTACACGTCCATCCGCCCTATACAATTGGAAACGAGACTCGTCAGACCANGAATTGTCCACGTCCGTCGGAATGCACAATGGGCATGAATGGGTGCCGGTGATCGGACAGGATGCTCACGTATCTTTCACCTGTCAGAGTCGTATCTAGACGTATCAGGGGTTCCATTTCTCGCCAACAGACCACGTCCCATACCATGACAGAGCCTCCACTAGCTTGAACGGTCACCTGTTGACATGTAGGGTCTGTGGATTCATGAGACTGTCTTCATACCCGTACACGTCCATCCGCCCTATACAATTGGAAACGAGACTCGTCAGACCAGGCAACGTGTTTCCAGTCATCAACAGTCCAATGGCGGTGTTGGCGGGCCCAGGCGAGGCTTAAAGCTTTGTGTCGTACAGTCAACAACGGTACACGAGTGGGCCTTTGGCTCCGAAAGCCCGTATCAATTATGGTCCGTTGAATAGCTCGCACGCTGGCATTTGTTGATGCCCCAGCATTGAAATCTGCGCCAATTTGAGAAAGGGTGGCACGTCTGTCACGTTTAATGATTCTCGTCAGTCATCGTTTGTCCCGTTCGTTCACGATATTTTTCCGACCACAGCGATGTCGAAGACTTGATGTTTTACCTGATTCCCGATATTAACGGTACACGCGTGAAATGTTCGTACGCGAAAATCCTAGTTTTATCGCTACCTCGCAGATGCTATGTCTCATCTCCCGTGCACCGACTATAACACCACGTTCAAACTCACTTAAATCTTGATAACCTGCCATTGTAGCAGCAGTAACCGATCTAGGAACTTTGCCAGACACTTGTTGTCTTATATAGGCGCTGCCGACCGCATCGCGTTACTCTGATTGGTTCCATACCTCTGTTATTTGCATACGCACGCCTGTACCAGTTTTTTTGGCTCTCCAGTGTATGTGAGTTAAAAAAGGGTAACATAACGCAGAATGTAGAATTTTTATAAATATATAATAGCATGTTATTGTAAATGACTGTATATTGTAGACTATCGTATTTTTACATGTAGTGAAATTAATTGAAGATAGAGAACATTTCATAATTTTACATAGATGCTAGTTTAATATTACATTAATTTTTAATGAATAGCTATACGTTAAACAGCGGCAGGTAAAATTTTATAATTTTACCGTGGTATTGGTACACCTTCATAATTAAATTATTCCAGATGACGTACACCATTTTACTCGGTCCAGAATTCACAGTGTTGGAAGAGTTGGTAACCAAAAGTAGGAAATAAAGTTGTAAGATGAAAAGTCCTTCCTACCATATTGTTTGAATCTTTCTTTTGGACATTTCAAATATATTAAAACGAAATAAGCCTATCTTGGAAGAACACGTGTGATACTTAAACGATGCCCCAGAATTAATATACGTTAAAAAGCGCCCACAAGAAATGTTATAAGACCACAAGCCATGTTGACCTGAAAGAACAGGCGTGAGTTGCGAGTCTTGACCAGACAAAAATGAGTCGTTTCGCAGACGGAGAAAATTGAGAGTCGTTAAGATGCGAGAAAGAATGTTGACAATGGGAGGTATTGAATATCCTAAGAGTGCTAGCAAATTCCTTATTATTTATTTCCTTTTATATAACAATGCTATCAGACTCATGATGCAAATATGTAGTGAGGGTAGGGAGAGTTCACGTTAAGGTACTGCACCAANTACTCTGATTGGTTCCATACCTCTGTTATTTGCATACGCACGCCTGTACCAGTTTTTTTTGGCTCTCCAGTGTATGTGAGTTAAAAAAGGGTAACATAACGCAGAATGTAGAATTTTTATAAATATATAATAGCATGTTATTGTAAATGACTGTATATTGTAGACTATCGTATTTTTACACGTAGTGAAATTAATTGAAGATAGAGAACATTTCATAATTTTACATAGATGCTAGATTAATATTACATTAATTTTTAATGAATAGCTATACGTTAAACAGCGGCAGGTAAAATTTTATAATTTTACCGTGGTATTGGTACACCTTCATAATTAAATTATTCCAGATGACGTACACCATTTTACTCGGTCCAGAATTCACAGTGTTGGAAGAGTTGGTAACCAAAAGTAGGAAATAAAGTTGTAAGATGAAAAGTCCTTCCTACCATATTGTTTGAATCTTTCTTTTGGACATTTCAAATATATTAAAACGAAATAAGCCTATCTTGGAAGAACACGTGTGATACTTAAACGATGCCCCTGAATTAATATACGTTAAAAAGCGCCCACAAGAAATGTTATAAGACCACAAGCCATGTTGACCTGAAAGAACAGGCGTGAGTTGCGAGTCTTGACCAGACAAAAATGAGTCGTTTCGCAGACGGAGAAAATTGAGAGTCGTTAAGATGCGAGAAAGAATGTTGACAATGGGAGGTATTGAATATCCTAAGAGTGCTAACAAATTCCTTATTATTTATTTCCTTTTATATAACAATGCTATCAGACTCATGATGCAAATATGTAGTGAGGGTAGGGAGAGTTCACGTTAAGGTACTGCACCAACATTCGCCTGGAGCGATGATGTAAAATCACTTGGGTAAACTAACCCCAGTGAAGCTGGCCAGGATCAAACCCACAGCCTCCCGAATGTGAGGCAATGCTGGCAAATTCTTCTAAGTATAAGGTGCATACGTATATTTGACTCATGAAAAAACATACTGCATGTTAACATACGTCGTTTCAATTATTAAACATTTTTAAAAATAAAAAAAATAGGCATCATAACGGTATTAGGTTGTGTGTTGTAACATAATTTGAAGGAAAGGAAGAAAATAGAAACTTGTAAAGTAATATTTATAAAGTGTACTTGTAATTTTTTACTTGTTTAACATCTTCACAACTGTGTATTATTATTGAGGTACTTTATACCAATTGTAATTTGTCGAGTATTGTTTTAGTAACGAGCCTGTAACGAAAATATTGTACAATAAGCTGAAATTCCTTATTAAATATTATATGGCTCATGTGAGAAGTATTTTAGGAAATCTCTGAACTAAACATTTAGGCCACAACTATCGAAAATATCATCACTAAGGGAGCTTCTCATAAATAATTATAACATTCAAATCACGCTGAAAACACTGTTATTAGTTGGTAGTTCTCTCGATAGTAAAATCTCTTTTTTTTTTTCTCCCAAAATATTTTAAATATTAAACAGAGTTTCTAAAATTATTAGATGGCAAACATTTTAGTTCATATCAGAATATAGATGAAATTCTTCACAATGACGCTTTGTAACTTTTTTCTTTTGTTAAAGCCGAACATGGATAGTGAAGAACCTCAAAGAAAAACCCAGAAGAAATCCAAAGCTACTATGACCAGCAGNAAACATTTAGGCCACAACTATCGAAAATATCATCACTAAGGGAGCTTCTCATAAATAATTATAACATTCAAATCATGCTGAAAACACTGTTATTAGTTGGTAGTTCTCTCGATAGTAAAATCTCTTTTTTTTTTCTCCCAAAATATTTTAAATATTAAACAGAGTTTCTAAAATTATTAGATGGCAAACATTTTAGTTCATATCAGAATATAGATGAAATTCTTCACAATGACGCTTTGTAACTTTTTTCTTATGTTAAAGCCGAACATGGATAGTGAAGAACCTCAAAGAAAAACCCAGAAGAAATCCAAAGCTACTATGACCAGCAGNTGTTAAAGCCGAACATGGATAGTGAAGAACCTCAAAGAAAAACCCAGAAGAAATCCAAAGCTACTATGACCAGCAGGTAAACCTTTACTTGTATTTCTTCCTGTCATTTCTTACAGTCGGTTCACGACTGGAAGAAACTTTTGAAAATCAACCTTTGAAAAAACACCCTAGCCGTTAGCTGCATGCATATAACATTACAAACAGCTGCGAGCGCGGATACAGTTATGCCGTTAGGTTGCCAGCACAAAGAGAGGAAATAGTTCCAAAGTTTTAACGTAATTGTTAATTTATCGCTTACAAATGGGTTTCGAAAAGACTAGTATCCTATTATGCCAATTATTAATGACGTGATGCTAACGTATTTAGATTCACATGATGACGCTCAAGGTGAAAGTAGAGCGGCCATTTGTTTACAAACCTTCGTTCCGTGTGTTGTTGGCGAGATGTGGTCGACACACGTGCCAGAGAATTTGTGCGATTATCTTGTTTAATCTATAATAATTATTTATTGGTTTTTTTTTTTTACTTATATCCGCTCTTTATTATTTCTCGAAGTGCCGATTCCTTTCGTTTTTGATATCTGTATAAGAGATTACTCGTAGTGCGTACTCACTTGTTTAATATTTTTTTAATTTATGTCAGGTTTGCTTAAAATTTTATTTACTGTATTTTACATTATATGTTGCGGTAGTTTTTGTGTGCAGTCATGAGTTCTAGCAAGGTGAAGAAAAGAAAAGTCACCACTCACTAATGCCAACAGGACATCATTAACCTCGCCGAATCATTGTATTTCTTAATTAGGCGAGGGGAAATGAAACCCTGCAACGTCGCGGAAAGAGCGGCAGAAATGTTGAAACGCTCCAGATCCNTTTTTGATACCTGTATAAGAGATTACTCGTAGTGCGTACTCACTTGTTTAATATTTTTTTAATTTATGTCAGGTTGGCTTAAAATTTTATTTACTGTATTTTACATTATATGTTGCGGTAGTTTTTCACACGTCAGTACTCAAGATCGTTCGTGAAGAAAAGAAAAGTCACCACTCACCAATGCCAACAGGACATCATTAACCTCGCCGAATCATTGTATTCCTTAATTAGGCGAGGGGAAATGAAACCCTGCAACGTCGCGGAAAGAGCGGCAGAAATGTTNTAAAAATGATAATACTTATTCTAAATGTTTTCATTGCACCAGCCACAGCATTGCCAAATGTAGAATGTCATATGTATCTGGCTGTAGCTGGGCAGATTGGCTCCGATGACAAAACAAATTATTAATTAATTACACACTGACACTATTAATAAATACACTGACGAAATAAACTGAATAAATAATAAACACTAATGCACTCGTGCCCACAAGCCTGTCGGTGTGGTGCGTCTGGTGTGGACATACTATGGCAGTCAGTGGGCAAAAGGACTCGTGAACGTGCAGTTCACGTCAAGCCCAATATATGCAGTGGAAATTTATTATAAAGACAACTGACAATGGTAAGGAAAATTGCCTCTATAGTGAGTTTGTTATAGTCAATTAATTTTATATAGGTTATGGAGAGATTGTGCATTTTAAGATTCTGAAGAAACAGCTTGTTTTATATTTAGAAGTTACATTGTGGCATTAGTTGCCATTGTTATACATCGCTAAATAGATTACAGTCGATATAACTCCTTGAAGGGGATGATAGTTTGTATAGACATAGTGAAGTGATTTGTGCTGAGGACATCGTAATCAATGAAATCGCGGTCATAATCTTTTAAGAAAACAATTGTGTATTAATACATTTCCCCAACACCACTGTTCTACAGCCATTGTCTTTTAGTTATTGTAAATTATCAGTGTCATATTTTTCACTTTCAGTGCTACATAGCCAACCAAATTTGCATAATTTAAAAAGGACCATAATTCACTTTCTGGGTCAAGTACAGTTACTGATACCAAAAACATACAAGGGTCATCGTCATGGAAAATGCACCATATCACAGCACACAGGTGTGAGCTCCAACCTTTTGTTTTTGAATAAATAAAATGTTTATATTGTTTGTGACATATTAGATTTTGTGTTAGTCAACACAGGTATCAGGAAAACAGTTACATGTAATATGATAAAAAGTTTAAGAATGTCTAGCACAGTANGTCAACACAGGTATCAGGAAAACAGTTACATGTAATATGATAAAAAGTTTAAGAATGTCTAGCACAGTAGTTAGACATTCTTATCACGTTCACATTATAGAAGTCTCCAATCAAACATTTGGTATTCAATAAAGACTATGCAACCAACTAACCTATTTAAAAGTTTATGTTTTGGAAATAATTGTGCTTAATTCAAACATTCTATACAACAGACATACTGTTGGCAACATTCATGAGTAAGACATTTTAATTTGTTGTATCGTGTGGTGATTTCAGCTGGAGAAGTTCCCCAACAGTAGCTGGAGGAAGGATGCCATCATCAATTGGCTGCAGGAGCACAACATTCCGTTTGCAGTATCCTTTTTTTGCAAAATCTTTTTGTGTAGTGTTAAATTGTAGGGTAATGTTGTTGAGCATTGCTTTAGAGCATTATATGTAAAGTAGCAGTCTACATCACAGAGCAGCTATTGAAGCATGTCATTTTTTTGTATAATTGGTTTCTAATTTTCGGAGTGAAGATTGATGTATTCATTTATTTTTTTATAGTTGCTGCTGTGTTGAGTTGTTTATGTACTTTTTTGTTTTGATCTATGGCAATTCTGTAGCAAATGGAATCACTTAAATCCATAAGTTATTACCGGTACTTCTAACTAACTAATAAATAAATAAATAAATAGTATTTATAAGTACTGCAGCTTATGCCTTTAGGATTTTTTAACTTAATGCAAACTGGAGATGTTAGGATACACCATTGTCAGTTTCTTTAATTATTGTAAACAACAGTTCTCNAATTCTGTAGCAAATGGAATCACTAAAATCCATAAGTTATTACCGGTACTTCTAACTAACTAATAAATAAATAAATAGTATTTATACGTACTGCAGCTTATGCCTTTAGGATTTTTTAACTTAATGCAAACTGGAGATGTTAGGATACACCATTGTCAGTTTCTTTAATATTTGTAAACAACAGTTCTCTCTAATATTTTGTTTACTGGAGCCACGTTTTTTAGTTATGTTTAATTTGTTATTGTCATTTCTTTACAAAATCTGTGGCACACTTATGTTGTTAAGCAAATGCTTAGAGAAGGAACAACATGTTTCAATTTAATTGTTTGAATATTAGACATTGGTGAAACCAATGTCTTTTCGTATTAGTTTTAAGTTACATTTTTTTTTGGAAAAATATTTTAAGATAGCAACAGAGGTTAACAGCATTAAATACGGGCCCGGAGCCCAACTAAAACATAAACACAGCGGCCTACCGCAGCCTCAATTATTTAAAAAAAGTCTTTCGGGTTGCATTTTTGTTGCAAACCCACTATAAGAGTTATGGGAACTTCGGTTCCTGACCTTGTGACAGCACGGACATCCACGGGCTTATGAGAGATTGGCGGTGCCATGTTTATGTTGTTGGATGGACTCCTTGAATGTTGACACATTTCAATGCANTACCCGAAGTCGATGGGACATTGGGTCTTGCTGATAATTGTGTTGCTGGCGTGTTTGATGTTTTTACAGGAAGCTAAAAATATATAATACTTATGACCGACCAGTTCTTTTATGAAAATATCTAGGTTTGGTTTATACATTATATAGGTACTTACTAGCCTATGGAATATTATTAAATATTAGCAGTAAA
>NQII01000086.1:675869-769712 GCA_002778355.1 Clitarchus hookeri
ACTTTACCCTTATGGAATATCCATTAATAATATATACATGACTTTTATAATGGGTACGTGCATGTACGAACACATGTACACACACACACAGTGGAATGTAAACATTACCGTATGACTGCCACGTGGCAATGTGTGTTTACTTTTGGCGAAAGGATACGAAATGGGCTTGAAAGTAGATATTTAGCAGGGCTTCAAGAAAGTCTCTTCCAGTCGTGAACTGACTATAATAGTTTTGCTTGTGGTGGTAAATTCTACTGGGGTCTAGTCTCAGTAACTCCGAGTAAAATCCACCGTAGAGAGAACAGTGGAAATTTTTTTTTCTCAGTGAATTTCATTTCTCCTGTAAATCTTCATCTTGCCACTGACTCATCTTGTTCATTTGCAATCCTGCTCAACTGACGTAGCATAAATATCTGTTATTTGGCAGTTCCTTAAGGGAACCGCCTACCTGGAGCTATTTTGCGAGTATAAGGCCGAACAGAGCGGGGACGATACGGGCGTTACTTCCACACGCATCAAGAGCGTTATCGCCGTTACGCGCAGAGCTCTTAACTGACTTGCAGTGTTCTCGTCGTGCTGCGTGTGCCTATGAGACTTTAAGAGAAGACGCTATAATTTTTTTGGTGGAACGTCTGTAGTAAGCTTTAATGCAGGACCCTTGAGTACTTTTGTATGTATCTGACCGGAATATTTTGAGATACAGCGCTTTGAAAAAGCAGTGTTTAGCTAAGTTGGAGTGCTCCGTAATTGTGCTTGTGAAGGGGACGATGTCTTGAAATTAATCCACAGGCATTATTTGAAGTATGTGTTATTTTCTTAGAGCAGCACAATGGGCGCACTGTTAATCGTTTTGTAAAAAGACTGGATTTCAAACACCCTGCAATTCATTTCAAGCGCAGGTTGACAGGCCCATTACTCAAGTTCATTCATTAATTTTTTCACTCATTCATTCATTTCGTCAAAACTGACATTCCAAATGCAATGGTACAGCCAGCGTATATACACTGGCATAACAGAAACAGCCTTACATCATATGTGAGGGAAATAACTACAATGGGTTTGTTCATGTAGTACAGTGGTCTTTTTTCAAGGGACGACGTGAAGCTGCGAGGTTTGAAGGTTAGTGAAGAGTGTCGATGGAACCAACAAGAGAAGTCAGAAAGAACGAGGAAGGTTCACCAGTCTGGCCGGACGAATGGAAGAACTTCTACAGAAAAGAGCAGACCTGGTACTTAACTTATGACACATCTTTCATAGTTCCCCAGCCCGTCATATTTATGACTCGATGTAATATGATTTCGGTGACGAAAGTCGTATTCCTTCCATTATTTTTACATTGGAGGTGTTTTCTCCATCCATATTCGTTAATTTAATTTTATATTTGTATTTAATTATGATTTACGAGTATTTACCTAAAAAAATTATAGTCTATGTTTGTTAGTTCACAGTACACATTTAGTAAAAAGAGTTTTTTTTTTTTAATGGAAAATTTTATCTACTGAGTCTTCCGAAACTCTACTTCCAGGCACATGATATCTTCCTATAAAATCTACAATGACGCTCCAATAACATTAGAGAATGTCATTCCTTCTCAAAATTTAATTAATAGCGAGAGCATTGTTTGTAAGCTGTAACACGCTATCTCAAGGTCTACCCCGTCAAAAAATGTATTTAAAATATTAACATACATGCTATCTGCTGGATTTCCCCATTAATGCGGGTTTGACTCAGTGAATAATTTCTATGCATTTCATTAACACATGGTAATATTAGGAAAGAAGTAATAGTAAAAAAATAATATCTGGTAAACATTGTGAATTTACTTTAAGAGTATAACCAGTAGGATACAGCGATATGTTACGAAAACATTACATATTTTTCCAGCCTTTTTTTGTACTTGTAACATGACTGTTTTGAGCTTTAACAAATTAAACTCAAATAATTTTTCATGCTGTATGTGAATCAGCCTACGCTGGAAGGACTGTCTTGTTATATTGGCTGACATTACATTCCGATTTCGTCTCTAATGTAAATTAAGCCCCAAACTGCAATCGTCTCTACCAAAAATATAATATCCAACCCTTTTTAAACTAATCTAGCTTTATTTCGCAATAGTTCACATAACCTTCTTGTCTAAATTAAACTATAAGTTTGTAAAATATTTTATAAAATACAGAAACTTGTAAACAAAAGAAGCATTTATACGGAGTTAAGAAGTACAGTCAAGGGTAGAAATAAGGCACAGCTGTTCAAGTTACGTATGTATATAAGCTGTCACACGATCATTGAGACAAACTTCTAGGGGTGATAGGTAATGTAATGAATAACAACTTTTGTCAGAGAACGGANTGATAGGTAATGTAATGAATAACAACTTTTGTCAGAGAACGGATGTTCGGAGACGCCCCGTTTAGACTCTATGCATCTTTGTACGCCACGTTATAACGCCTGGCAGGCTGGCAGTTAACGTTGCACACAACAGGCGCCAGCTGCCTACCTCCCAAAGAACAATGGTATTTGATATAGTACCATAGGGGTGGTGATAATAATAAGTAGGTAGACGTTTGTAGGTTGCAGTACTTAATTGACTGCCTGTTACACATTTACACGCGTAAATCTAAAGCAGGTGTTCAAAATGGAGGCCGTTCGCTTGATTTCAGACGTAACGCTGATGCGTTACCTGGCGGACCCTCTATAAGATGTCAGGAGTGGTTTGAATCACGTTGCTGCCGCCTGTATTCGTTCTACGATAACACCGTGGTTATCCACGGGCGTAGAGTACACACAACTCTTGATGTGGCCTTTCAGAAGGAAATCGACTGGCGTAAGGTTGGGTGACCGTGGTGGCGGAAGCGCAGGGCCGCCTCTCCCAATCCACTTAACACCAAAAGCGTCGGCGAGGTGTTGGCGAACACGACGATTGAAATTCGGAGAGACACCATCATGCTAAAACAACATGTTGACTAGTACGTTCAGTCAGCTGCACATCTTCTAACATCTGGGGTTACTCGTTTGCCAGAAAATTGTGATACATCTGGCCCTCTAAACGGGCTGGAAGGATAGAGGGTCCATTAATTTGTCTGTGTACGATACTAGTCCACGCGTTCACCATAAACTGTTGTTGGTGATGTATAGCCACCACTGCACGTACATTTCGTTCTGCCCACACGTGGCTGTTTTAGGTATTGAAATAGCTATCTCTCGTAAAGCACGCATCGTCTGTAAATAGCACACACGATGCAAACTCTGGCTCGGCAATGCACTGCTTCATAAACCACTGTGCGAACCACATACGGGGCTCGAAGTCAGCTGGTCCAAGTGCCTGCACCGCACGTGGAATAGATGTACTCTGTGCTGACGGAGCACTCTTCATATGGAGGTGTGGCTGACGTCCATTTCGTGAGCGATCGCACGTGTGTTTGTAGACGGGTTCGCCTCAACTCTCTCCAGTACTTCCTCTTCAAAACGCGACGAACGAGCACCTCTTGCCCTGACGCCTTCATGCAATGGATGGAAGGTCCCATATTCACGCTGTCGCAGATGTAGTCTCTGGAACAGCGTGTGACGTGGCTGCCGTCTGTTGGGGAAGCGTTCTTGATAAAGACGTGCTGCTACGCGCCCACAGCCCCTAGCTTCACCGCACTGCATATGCGTATCCACCAGTTCTGACAATGAATTAGCTCCCGTGACTAATCTGGTATACTAAGCACATTCACGGTGAATACACAATTGTTTCGACTCAAGCATCGACAACGACGCAGGTCTGTGTAGTGANTATACTAAGCACATTCACGGTGAATACACAATTGTTTCGACTCAAGCATCGACAACGACGCAGGTCTGTGTAGTGGAATGTGGTTAGATAAGGACGTATAGAACTGCACACAGTACATACGGTCCAATATGGCTGTCAGTGCTTTTGATACTGCCTGCCTCTTCGGGACAGAGGCGAGACTCTGTAATTGGCCATCACGTTCACTAGCTACAGATGACTGCATGTTCGACAGCAGGCATGTAATACGGGCGCCGAGGAATGCCTACCTNCATCACGTTCACTAGCTACAGATGACTGCATGTTCGACAGCAGGCATGTAATACGGGCGCCGAGGAATGCCTACCTCCCAGGCGCGTGAAACTATTTTAAAACGACGCCTGGTGCCTCAAAGGAGCGTCTCCAGACATCCATTCCTCATTACATAACTACCCCCTAGAAGTTGGTCACAATGAACCTGTGACACTCTGTATATATTAAAGCAAAATGTTTTATTTTAACTTTTCTTTTGAATGTTTTGGCATGCAAACTTATAGAATTTTGTTTCAAATAATCAAATACAATTTTTCTGTTGGTCAAAGTGATAAGCATTTTCATAATGACCGAGGTTGATAACGCACTTCTTTCGGGCCGAGTTCGAATCCCTGGTACGCTGAGGATGCACGAGCTCTTTTAATATGTGGGTTTAGATAAGTTAAGTGTGTAAGCCTCTCCCTGTTTAGCTGCTCTGCAAAATGTGGGGGCGCTAATAAGCTCATTCATAAATTATTTCCGTAAGACGCGAGGGCTATTCAGTAAATAAAGTAACTAGACCTCTCACATGTGTGGTTTTTCATACCTCATTAGAAGTCCCCACGAAGACAGAACAGATACNAATAAAGTAACTAGACCTCTCACATGTGTGGTTTTTCATACCTCATTAGAAGTCCCCACGAAGACAGAACAGATACATTGTTGAGTTGAGAGATTTTGGTCGGTGCTTTACATCAATATGAAGATGGAACAGCGGCGGAATGCATTGGCAGCGGAAGCGGGAGTGGCCCGAGAAAACTCGCCGACCAAAGGCAGCGTTCAACACTTTTTCAACATGCGAAAATCCTAGTGATCTCACCGGGAATCGAGCCTGGTTCACCTTGCTGGGAGGCGAATCGTCTTGACTACACCGTGGTGACCCCAGCTATACCGCTGCTTCCCTTTATTGACAATAGAAGGCATCTGATGGGCCACAGTCAGTTGTAACATGAAGGGCAGGCATGCAAACGGTCTGTGGTGCGCAATGTGATCCGAATTCTTTGCTTAAATGGCACACCACAAGCTGAGGTTTACTGCTGACTTATCGATTCCTACGTTACTTATGTAATTTCACGNCTGACTTATCGATTCCTACGTTACTTATGTAATTTCACGGGAACAGTTTTGAGTGTGATGTACTGCGTTTTATAACGAAAGGGCGGATGTTTAAGGCGGGCAGTGATCCAACCCGCCAAAGCGATTCCACCACTGAAGATTATGTGTGCCGAACTGAATATATGATTCAGGAGGATTCTCTCATTTGAATGAGTGATATTTCTGGCTCAATTGAACATGCCACGTTGTTAATGAACAACTAAGANATGAAAACGGTCTGTGGTGCGCAATGTGATCCGAATTCTTTGCTTAAATGGCACACCACAAGCTGAGGTTTACTGGTGACTTATCGATTCCTACGTTACTTATGTAATTTCACGGGAACAGTTTTGAGTGTGATGTACTGCGTTTTATAACGAAAGGGCAGATGTTAAAGGCGGGCAGTGATCCAACCCGCCAAAGCGATTCCACCACTGAAGATTATGTGTGCCGAACTGAATATATGATTGAGGAGGATTCTCTCATTTGAATGAGTGATATTTCTGGCTCAATTGAACATGCCACGTTGTTAATGAACAACTAAGAAGGAAACGGGTCACAGTGGATATTGAGGCAGATCACAAATGTTGAGAAAGCCACTCGGATGAGACATGCCCATCGTGCACATGGCGCGGTTTCATGAAAAGGGCGGTCTGTTCTTGCAGCGTATAATTAAAAGCGATAAAACGTCATAACCTTGCGTTAGTAGCTTGATGCTACTATTTTATGTACCGAGGCAGATATGTACTGTTGGAACAAGTTCTTAAAGAACAATGCAGAGGCAATACTATCAGTGTTCATAAAACTTACGNGGCAGATATGTACTGTTGGAACAAGTTCTTAAAGAACAATGCAGAGGCAATACTATCAGTGTTCATAAAACTTACGCAATGAGATGTATTTTACTTTATTTACTACACATCCTCGTACTTATAGATGAATAAAAGTAAAATCATAGCGATGTCCAAACACTAAGTATAATATTTTTNTACTACACATCCTCGTACTTATAGATGAATAAAAGTAAAATCATAGCGATGTCCAAACACTAAGTATAATATTTTCCAAAAATGGTGATGTGACTGCAGTAGACAGAATATTGGCTTTCTCTAACACTGTAGCAGAAGGAATTAAGANTTTTCCAAAAATGGTGATGTGACTGCAGTAGACAGAATATTGGCTTTCTCTAACACTGTAGCAGAAGGAATTAAGAGATGCTTACAAAGAAATACATTGGAAATATTTTCAAATTAATAAAACAGTGATTATATTATTATAATACATGAGGGTCAATACTGCGTGTAGCCTATAGTGCAAAGACAACAAATTGCAACTTGAAATTAAAAGTTTATTTGACGATAGTTAAAACTGTCACGTTTACCTTTTCAAACAAAAATCTTTAATAAAAGTATTTAAATAAAACATCTTAGAAAATAAATATGAACAAAACTGTAGTTTTTGCTAAAATCTCTTAATTTTTTACCAAAAATATTGAAGTATTGTGAATCAATAATAACTTGGTCCTTAAACACTTAGTTGTAAGTCTGAAACCATTACCGCTTTTTGCCTCCTCGCCGCATAAGATTAAGGCTTATCAAGCTGGGGCTGTATACATGGCTAGATCGGCGGTACGTGACAAAAACAAGTTTTAAAAAATTGTATGTATAAAAAATATTATAACAGGAAATAAATTCCACTTTCGCACTAACAGTTTTCAACTGTCACTACATATACACCCAAACGTTTAGTAAAGATCATAAAAAAAAACCTACAACATAACTTTTTGTTGCCTATCAATTGGTGGAAATGGAGGCTTGGGGGAGTACATATTCTGCCGTATAGCCCACCTCAGCTTTCTACGGCTCTGTTGAGTCTAAGCACAAATTGCAGGAAAAAAACTGTGACTCCGAGATGGATTTCATCTCCCTGACTTAATATAAAAATTGTTGTGTTACTCGCAGGCAGTGACGACGGTGGCAGTGATAGAGACCGTCCTAAGAAGCGGCAGAGCAACGCGAGGAAGGAGCGATACATGAAAAGGGAGATGGAGCGCGAGGTGTCCGACGAAGAAGACAGCGAAGAAGTAGAGGAAGAGGAGGAAGAGGCAGAAGAAGCAGGACGAAGGCGCGGCAGGAAGCCGAGCCGACGACTGAACGACGACGAGCGCGTCTGACAGCGCCGGGCAGCCATCGTGGTCATGTTCGTGCTGTTCGCCCTCATCCTCGCCGTCTGCATGATCTTCATCTACGGCGGCATATCACACGAGGGGCTGGTGCTCGCCAAGCGACCCGCCGTCTCTGCGTCGCCCAGAGAGAACGCTGTCACCCCTGGCGGCACCCGTGGCAACCACAGCACACGCCAGGCCAAGACGCAGTCCGCCGCCCAGCTCCCACCCTCCTGAGATTTCGGTAAAGAATCCCATCGTCCAACTAGTCTGCACTGGGAACACTGTTCCGAAGGCAAATAATTTCGTGCAGTGTAACTAGATCGTGAGTCAATGTGATTTAATACACGTTTCACAGCACCGCTAAGTAATGCCGGAGCCTTCCAAAAAGAAACTCTAAAAGCAAACAAGTGAACTGCTTGTTGTTAAAACATAGAATACACTCGTGTTATTGCAAGCATATAATCAGGAAAGACAAAAACACTTTTTGTGAAAAGGTTTTTAAATATTCACACTGTTTCGGTTTACATATTTTCCAACACTTTCNAAAGACAAAAACACTTTTTGTGAAAAGGTTTTTAAATATTCACACTGTTTCGGTTTACATATTTTCCAACACTTTCAGAGCAAATCTATTTTATTACAATTCCAGAGAAAAATTTTCAGGGGCTGCATTTGTCATAAAAAAAACTACTTACAATAAATAACTGTCTTTGTTTAGACTGTTCACTTATTATACTCTGTTGATGTTAGTTGTAAATTTAAAAAAATAGTATTGTACTTATATGTAAATGATTATAAAACATTGTGAGTGCATAATGCATTGATATTTTGNAAAGACAAAAACACTTTTTGTGAAAAGGTTTTTAAATATTCACACTGTTTCGGTTTACATATTTTCCAACACTTTATGAGCAAATCTATTTTATTACAATTCCAGAGAAAAATTTTCAGGGGCTGCATTTGTCATAAAAAAAACTACTTACAATAAATAACTGTCTTTGTTTAGACTGTTCACTTATTATACTCTGTTGATGTTAGTTGTTAATTTAAAAAAATAGTATTGTACTTATATGTAAATGATTATAAAACATTGTGAGTGCATAATGCATTGATATTTTGTCACAGTAGATTTGGAGTAATATTGGAATGTCGCACTGGCAAGTCTGCACATAAAAAATGTGATGTAATATCAGATAATTAAACGTGGTTATATGGAACAGAAATTAATTTTAGAACACACACACTATAATAATCAAAGTAGTTCGCACCGTACGTAGAAGTGTAAGTTTAAAAAAAAACATAGTTTTATTAAATAATCGTGTCAAAATAATATTAAATAATAAAAAAAATTGAATGTGTTTTTTATGTAAACAAAAATGTTCTTTAATGTTTGTAGAAATCATGAGAATAATGCACGTGAATTCAGTGTGGTGTTAGTAAACCTCTCTTTAGGGTGCCACGACCGCTAAAGATACTAAAAATTAGTTTCAGTGACAACGTTGCTGGCATGGTTTCAAGAATTGGATACTATGCTAAACAATAGCAATTTAAACTCCTGGATTCCTACATTTATTCAAAAGACTTACTAATTGCTTGGATTTAAAACTTTGGTAATAAAGGTTGTTTTTTTTTTCAAACAGCAATAACTGTGACTTCACACATTTTATTAGGTTTTGATTATATTTACGCTGAGTCTAAACTAGGGAGAATTGAGCCAAATCAGTGAAAACCAGTGAAAATTGAGTTACTGATAATCAGTGCCAGATGACAATTAATACGATGGCTGGAATCCACTGATTTATTTGTGATTCCCACTGAATATCGAGAATTCCACTGCCAAATGTCACTTGTTCCCAGTTCATTTGCTTTATTTACCAGTTGGCAGTATATTATCAATTGAATAGCAGTGAATATTACTTCACTGATCGATATCACTGATTCTGACCTATTCAGCTCTCCAACCCAAATCAGATCCATTAGGCAACTTCAATTAGAAATGCTTTACTGCACAAACATGTTAGTTCATGACCATTTTAACCTACTTAGTCGATACAAACAAGTAGTTATTTTTTGTAACTTTAATGCCAGAGAATATCTTATATTCTTTTGCACGTCTAGCTGCTGTGCAGGTGTCAAAGAACTGTAAAACTTTGTTGCCTGCATTCGTTAATATGTTTATAGTGTAAGGAATTGTCTAGGGGAATATCTAGATTCTTAACGGGCGGAATGTATAGTAAAATTTTAAAAATATATGAATTTTTAATTTATTTATAATGTTATAAAAATTTATACACTTATTATTTAGGAAATATAACTGTCTATCTCTAACATTAACAGTTAAGTTTTTTATGGCTGAGCGCAATTTTTATGCTATAGACAACTTTAATTAATGTCTAATTTACTGTGTTTATACTAACGTACAATCACTAAACATTCACATATTAATAACAAATATGCGACCAAAATGCCAGTTACACCATCCAAACTTCCATCACTCACGAAACAAATCGCACTTTCTCACAGTCGAACAGGACAGTGTTGTTTCTGCTCTCCAGAGTCACACTTCGCACTCTTTGTCAACCACGATGAACTCGCTGTATACTACTCCGTCGCCCATCTTCTTCCGACATGCCCACNCACTTCGCACTCTTTGTCAACCACGATGAACTCGCTGTATACTACTCCGTCGCCCATCTTCTTCCGACATGCCCACGTCGCGTCGCACTCACTCTGTTATAGTGGGCATTCAAGACTTCCCACCCAGTGACATGCCGCAGCTTTTATAGGTGNGTCGCGTCGCACTCACTCTGTTATAGTGGGCATTCAAGACTTCCCACCCAGTGACATGCCGCGGCTTTTATAGGTGAGGTACCAGAAGGTTCTTCCAATCTCGAGTCGCGCAGATGGAGGTGATGCCCAGGAAGTGATCGCAGTGACTCGCAAGTCATTCACTCTAAAGTAACTTAGAGCACGCACTTGTTCCGTTAGGATCGGCTCGGCTTGGAACGGGCCTTCCAGCAAAAATAAAAAAAGTATAATTTGAATTGGTAGCCCGCACACCAGCTCGGATCGGGGTCGGCTGGCAGCGTTGATTTTTGAGAACCAAAAATTGTGAAGGTCCGGTTGGTCTGAATGTAAAACGTATCAATGTTTATTGAAAATAATTTTCCTTACGTACAAATCCCTTGAAAAGAAGTTATTTAAGTAGCCGTTTTAGTTATAATGGCACGTGAAGAACAATTAATCAAAGCTGTACGTGGCTACTAACTCTTGTACACCACAAGTAGCAGCAATTACCACGACGTGGAAATGAAAGAGAATTCCTGGGATGAGATTGCCACATTGAAGTCTAATAGTAAATATAAATTACAACATGTGTGTGTGTGAATAAGTGAAAAACCACTGATTCGCAATCAATTCCAACAGCAAAAGTCGATGAAAATAGCTCCAACGATAATCAGAGTAAAATAATTTTTTTCATGCGATTAGACTGAATTGACATATTTGAAACTTTTTGTGTTCAAAATAATTGTTCAGTACCATTCATATGTTTGGGGTTTGTTGTTTGTGGCCTAATAAATTAAGAGGCTTGGACGTAACATTGCGACTACTTTGCGATATCTCAGTCACTACGTTCATTGATAACTTTCCAGACTTTTTTTTAACAAAAGGTAGATTTTTGCTCTCTTTCATTTATAAATGGAATAAGAAAAGGTTTGTTTTCTTCGAACTTCAATGCTTGTTGTCCACTCTTAGTTTTACGTTTTCTCAAAGATTTGGATAATTGTCGAGCAGAGAACTCCATTTCTTTCTTGCACCCAGTAGCTGCAACAAGCACAGATAAAGGTCTAGTAGTTATTCATTACAGCGCATTTGAACACACGTTAATTTCGGTTGTTCATTAAAATAAAATAGGGGTCGCTTAAGAGACCTCCTAGTAAACAATTTTCAACGCCTCAAGGTCACGTCGGACTGTAAGGAAGCTTTGAGACAGCGATGGAAATTCGCATAAACAAGCTTCGCGCCTAATTTGTTTCCGCAGACGTTTATGCGGCGACATTAGGGTTTTAATACAGGCTTCTGTTCAGAAAAGATACAAGCTTTTCACAGCGATTTTTCTGACTTTGACACGTTTCAACGACCACATTTATGTTTCAGTAAGGAAATTTATGAATTGCCAAGAAAACAAAGTCTTTTGTTACTGTCCTGAAAAAAAAATACATTGAAATACTCCATACTTTTATAAGAATTATAATAGACAAAAGTGCTTACAATGACACCCATATGACAACTAGGAAGTGTTGCAAATGTGTGTAGGCCTATAATTTTATACTGAATTAATGTCATAATATATGAATAGGTATGTATCGAACAATACAAGGGTATTATTACGGCAAGCTTAAAAATTTGTTTAAAAAGTGTAAATCAGGTTATAATAATAATTGCCTTTAATTTTAATGGATACCTATAAAATGAAAAATGCTATAACATATAAGCACATACATATGCGTACACTAGTTTCGCCACAAGAACTACAGGATGATCATCATAATTTGCAACCGAGCCACTACGGATAATATTCTTAACACTTTGGAGCTTTTGCGACTCTTCACACTGTATTCCAACACTCATCGAACCACAATGAATTGCAAATTTTGGTCCACGAACAACTTAGCCACTAACTATTCTGTGAAAACTACCATTTATGTGTCATTCATTTTGTGCGCGATTGCACCAAATTATTCCATGTGAATATAAATAGCCTGTAATAGCATAGCAATAGTGTAGCAAATGGTTCAACAAGTTGGACACATAAATACCATATTCACTATTATATTTGTATTATTGAATTATGATTACTTAAAGCACTGCATTTTTTACGCATATTTTGTAACGTAATTTTGTAAAAGGATGATTAAATTTTTTTTTCCTGGTTCATATTTTATATTTATCTACTTACTTAAGTGTAACATATAGATGCTGTTCAGGTGAAACTGTTTTCCTGAAACATGTGTCTTGTTCGTGTAGTTATAGTATTTGCATTAACTCAAAACACTTATCACCTGACATTCAGAAATACTGGTAAAAACATATGCTTGTCCTGAAGCAAATCGGGAAAAAGATTAGCGAATTCGCCATACTTGCCTCTCTTCAACACGATACCACGAACCCAGAATCTTGGCAATAGTTTCTGTATCTCATTACACGCAACTGAGATAATAATATCTTCGTAGTAGNACCACGAACCCAGAATCTTGGCAATAGTTTCTGTATCTCATTACACGCAACTGAGATAATAATATCTTCGTAGTAAGAATAACTGCTTATTTTTATATACCATTCAGTGTACTTGTGCCGTGAGCTATCAACTGACTGGCGTGCAGGGAATAGGACTGAAAGAGGACGATGTTGTCCGATCAAATGCACTGACGTTACACTGTTCCTTTCCGAGCCGCGCCAATCCCAGCTTCGCCTTCTTTTTTTTATTTTAAACTGGCGAGGCACTGTGAGCTCCTTCACAGTTCTTTTGTGAGCCTTCCGACATGCGTAGCTAAGACGGTTGGATAATGGGATGTATCTCTGGGCAAGCCCTAGACGCCTTAGGGCAGGTTTATTATNACCACGAACCCAGAATCTTGGCAATAGTTTCTGTATCTCATTACACGCAACTGAGATAATAATATCTTCGTAGTAGGAATAACTGCTTATTTTTATATACCATTCAGTGTACTTGTGCCGTGAGCTATCAACTGACTGGCGTGCAGGGAATAGGACTGAAAGAGGACGATGTTGTCCGATCAAATGCACTGACGTTACACTGTTCCTTTCCGAGCCACGCCAATCCCAGCTTCGCCTTCTTTTTTTTATTTTAAACTGGCGAGGCACTGTGAGCTCCTTCACAGTTCTTTTGTGAGCCTTCCGACATGCGTAGCTAAGACGGTTGGATAATGGGATGTATCTCTGGGCAAGCCCTAGACGCCTTAGGGCAGGTTTATTATGTTTTAAAGGGCGCATGCATCACAGCTATAGCAGGGTTGTCTGATGCCATAGCTGTAGCCATGGACACACCCCGAAAAAGTAACGGTTTAGATGGAAGAGCACAGCAAAGCGGAGAGGGCACTAGGAAAATCTGTGCGATAGTCACGGAGAATAAAAATATGTATATTCCTTTAACTGGATTAGGACGGGATAAAGAAGGGTAAGTTGTTAGTTAGCGAAGATAGACATTTGTGAATTGATATTAAATGAGTAGTGCGGTGGTGAATTGTAACTAGGGTCACGCTGTGTGACCCTGGTGGTGGGAGACAGAACTGAGCCGCCCACCCAACTGATGCCAGCGGTGTTTCCGTAACACAGGAAAGAGTATTAGGCCCTCCGCACACGGCACGACTGTTTTGCAACTTTAGTTATCAAAAGGTTGCGCAACCAACTGTTTTGCGATTCGTTACCGTGGTTAGGTGGGACGCCTCACACGACGCGATCATGAAGAGACTGGTTTGAAATAACTCGCAATTAAGTAAAGTCCAACCCAGCTTGCCGGTCGAGTCACAACTTATATCGCTCTGTAGTAGTGCAACATTTTCATGTTCCTGATAGTTTCAGCAATGAGTGATCAGGCGACGAATATAGAATTCTTCCAAGAGGAGAAAAAGCACCCAGTGTTATATCAATTACAACCTACCTGGTTATTCTAGAGGGAATGATACGGACAAAGCGTGGAATGAAGTGGCCAACGAAGTCAGCATGAAAGGTATGTGAAAAACTTTCATTTAAAATTGAATTAAATTAACAAAACGCAATGTAATATCCTTTTGCAAATTTATACATAAAATTGCAATAAAAACAATTACTGAATGAAATGAAAACAATTATTGTTCGAGTTCATTCGAACTTTCATACACAATAACTTCATTACCAGGGTAGAGATGATCGAGGAGAAAGAAAGTTTGCCACATCTATACATATTGTAAAACTCATCGTCTCTCTGTCTGTCTGTTAGTGCGCTTATCACTCGAGAACCACGTATCTGATTTACGTGTTTTTTTTTTAATGCATAGCTATGTTCTCTGGCCAGGTTTTAGTATATATTTTGTTAAGTAAAGTAACATAAGGAATAATCAGTGACGATAATTGTGAATCAAGTCCGAAAAAATTTTGCCGCCAGCGCACTCTCTTACAATACGCTGTCTAAACCGTTAAAGATGGAACAATATCATGTTGTAAATAATTGTGTAAAATAAAAAGAACTAAAAAAACCCCGTGGTAGCTAATATCTATCTATAACAGAGAAATACTAATAAACGTTTTTACCATTTAATTCACAAGCAACACATTCAATGACGAAGTTTTTAACCTTGCACTCATTGAAATTGATAAGCAAGTGCAGACATTATCAGGAAAAAGTATAAACAGCATGGACCTATCAATACCAGATAACATAGTAGATTCAACCGTTAACAATGACTTCATAAGGGACACTTCATATAATAGATTATAATTGCACGACACCGCAACGCTTATTAGAATAAAAGAATAACACCAGGCAAAATTCAACTTAATTAAAAAAAAAAAAACCTAAACAATAATTCGGTAGTCCACGCGAGCGGAGCCGCGGCCACAGATGGTAGTTTCTAAAAGCGTTGAGTGTAGGATTTTCGTTGACTGTAAGATCTTTCATTCTTGGAACAGGTACATCACTACGAGGTCGTAGTACCATTTGTATCTTGGCTGGTATGTATTCGATCCCTTCTTGTTTGCATACCTAGTTACGCAGAACGTAAACTGCTTTTATTTTTTCATTGACCGTTTTGAGGGTTTGGCATAGTATATGCCCGTTCAACCACAAAAACTTTTCTGATACCATCCCGAATGCACACACTATTATTTTCTTTCCACGGCTCAATCTATAATTGACACTTTAATGTTGTCCAGTGTTATTTTTGGATATGGTCTTAATAAATAGCAGGTTAAGGGCAATGCTTATCTCCCGCAAAGTTGTATGGAAACGGAATATTTTTCTCATGTGTCTGTGGGAAAGGGGAAGGTATCTGAATACCACCGTGTGTTATCCAATATCTGAGAGCAGAACCGCAAAAAATGCCGCCATCACTGTTCCTTCCAGCGTAACCAGTCTCTATCATTGTGAATAGTCCATCTGCATCGCAGCACAGCAGAATAAAAAGATTTATAATTATAGTTTTGTAAACCAGTGTTACCGAATTTATCAATACTGGCGTACTTGCCGTCCAGCGCCCCAATGCAGTTTGGGAGATTCCATAAATACTCAAAAAAACATTCTGTTATTGTTTTTAAGTACTCTATCTCTGGGAAGGATATAAAACATTTCGTTCAGCACGTCCCAAATTAGTTTTGTAGTTTCTCTGACGATGCACCCCATTGTTGTTTCCCCTCTTGCGACGTATAAGCCAAGCGATAAGAATGTGCTCCCTGTAACCAAGTACCTGTAAACAAACGGAATATAAAAACATGGTTCATTACCATATTACTATCCTAGATGTTTCAATTATGAACCTAATTTGTTTTAATATTTACTTTTACTTGTAGGTGTATGTGCGAGGGTGTGTGAAACTACTACTTCAACTACTTAGGTACATTATAGCGTATTTTCTAATTTTTCTCCTTTAAACTCCTTTATATATTTACAGTGGCTTACATTAATATTCGGCCACCGATGATTATCGCAGTTGCATGGCCTTATGTTACATTAATAATGAAGATAAACATAAATCATATTGCACAATCATTCTTGTGAGCATTAAATGAAATATAGCTGTAGCCAATAACAGAAATGAGCAATGCAACTTAACAAACAATATGATTTTATCATCCCATTCTGCATAAGTACGCCACTTTAATATTCGGCCATCATCATTCAAACACAAAAATAATCCTCTTTGAAAACTAAACACACAGTTTTTTAGTACCTGGTAGCATGGCCATTCTGTTTAATTACTTCTCGCAGGCGTTGTGGCATATTAGCAATTATATTCCGGGTGCATTCGGAGCCAATCTTACTCCATCATTCCTTGAACATTTTCTCTAATTATTTTGTGGACCTAATTGTTGTAGTACGCAGTCTTATTTTGAGTTCATCCCTCAGATTTTCTATGGGATTCAGGTCGAGTGATTGAGGAGGTGTGTTAATGACTTTGGGACAGTTATACAAAAGCCAGCTCTTGACAATGTACGACTTGTGTTTTGGGTCATTATCTTGGTAGAACTTAAACGTGTTCCTAATGCCCATATTACCAGCACTCTTCTGTAGGTTTGCTGTCAGGGTGTTGAGAGAGTCTTCCTTTTTCATTGTTCCATCGACACTACAGCCTCTCCAACACCTGCTGAAGATACATAGCCCCAGATCATAATACTACCTCCACTGTGTTTCACAGTAGGTTGTATGTTCCCAGGTTTTAGCTCCTCATTTGGCTTGCGCCATACTGTTACCCTGCCATCTGAACCAAACACATTCAATTTTGTCTCATCAGCAAAAATAACATAATTCCACCAATTTTCATCTTTGTCAGCGTGGTCTTTTGCGAACGTAAGTCGTTACTTCTATTTGCCTCATTAATGAAAGGCTTCTTTCTAGATACCCTGCTATTATATCCTGCTCTTCTGATAACTCGTCGTATGGTTTCTGGATGGACGTTCTTTCCGCATTCATGGAGTACCTCCGTTGTAAGTTTGCAAGCACTAATTTTCGGACCTGTCTTTATTTTCCTGATTACTAAACGTTCTTCTCTCTCACTTAATTTCTTTGGCTGTCGTTTTTGAGGTACCCGATATGTTCTGTCTTCCTTCTGAAACCTTCTTATGTCGTCTCCAATAGTGCATCTCGGCATATTCAAGTGCTCCACAATTTATCGTTGAGATTTCTTCTTTGTATGATGAAAAATGACCAGCTGCCGCTGTTCAAACGTTGTATTCCTGCCCTACGTCCCATTTGCCTGACTGACGCAGCTAACAGAGTTACCCAATACAACCTCTCAGCGCAGACAGCATGCAAGTAATGACACGAGGTACGAACGCAATGTACATCGTGCCTGTACCACGCGTCCACCACAACTGGCCGAATATTAAAGTGNATGACACGAGGTACGAACGCAATGTACATCGTGCCTGTACCACGCGTCCACCACAACTGGCCGAATATTAAAGTGACGTACTTATGTAGCACGCAAGAACAAAATATTGTTTTTCATTAACTTACACTGCTCATTTCAGTTATTGGCTACTATAGCATTTCTTTTAAACACACAAGAATGATTGTGCAATATGTTTTATGTTTATTTTCATTTATAATGTAACATAAGGCCATACAACTGCGATAATCATCGGTGGCCGAATTTTTTTATGTGGGCCACTGAATTGTTTTCATTCGCTGAGCGTATAGACAAATGGAGAAATCTTCTCACTGTTTTCGCTCGTAAAATAAAGCTTTCTCCAAGTTGTTCAGGAACGAAAATGATAAAAGCGTATTATTTGGCTAATGTTATGCAATTCGCACTTCCTTTAATAAAGAGATCTGCACCGCCCTCACATGGAAACTTGTCAGAGTTACCATCTCCGAGGATGCTTCCGAGGTATTCACTCGCGATGACAACGATCGTGATGATCATGAACACGGCAGTCTTTCAGAAGCCAGATCGTTGCTTACACAAACTGTATCATCCACACTCCCCCTACCACCCCCACTTCTGCCGGTGAAACCATCAACTTCAGCGTCGTCACCTGTTGGGGCAGAGCATCGAGAAACGGAGAAAAATGACTCATTTCCCGAGAAGAACTCTAAGAAAAATATGACACCAAATCAAAAAGCTAAGGTCGAAGCTGATAAAGCAGTCACTGCTTATTTCAAAGCGAAGAAGGCCCGACTAGATGCTATCCCAAGTCAAGGNAGGTCGAAGCTGATAAAGCAGTCACTGCTTATTTCAAAGCGAAGAAGGCCCGACTAGATGCTATCCCAAGTCAAGGAAGCTCTGAAGATGAAATAAAAGAGGCCCTCAAAATGTTTTCATTGCGCGTAATACCAGAGTTCGTTCCGTTCAGTGAAGCTCAAATGAAATTATTCAAGCGCCGAGTGTTTGGCCTCATTGATGGCATTGCACTAATGGATACTAGCTCCAATGGATCCGCTCCTACGATGACACCGTTCTCGCAACCATCTCTTTCTTCAATGTCATCCTCATCTACATCGCTGTCGCTTGTGCTAACGCCACAAGTCCATTGAAACAGGCGAATTTTAGGCAAATTTTTTATATTCCCTTAACCTCAGCGAATTTACTACTTTTGATAATATTCAGTAAAAATAACTGTCTGTCTTTCTTTTCATTTTATTAATTGATTAGTATTTATGCTATTATTTTTTAATTTAATTTTAAAAAATACGTTTTTTTTGTTTCTAAAATTTGATAAAAAAAATACATGTTCCTTTACATGAAATATGTTGCATTTTGAAAAACTCTTTTTTTCTTTTGTATTTAGTGTGGTACATGTTCGAATAATTTGATCTATATAACCGTATGTATGTCATGAACAAATAAAAAATTATAGGTATACATAAAAAATTGTTGATTAAAAATTTTAAATATTTTTTAAAATTAACTAATCGTACTTGAGGTTTATCAGTAATATTTTCNAAAAATTGTTGATTAAAAATTTTAAATATTTTTTAAAATTAACTAATCGTACTTGAGGTTTATCAGTAATATTTTCTCTGCGCTAACACATTCTCGCATGTTAGTATAATGCTTTGTCAAGGCAGGGACAGTCGTCTCTAGTAAATGCTGATAAGAAGCCTTCGGCATTCCGTACAGCGCAATGAATTTGGAATCAAATCCTATCAACTGATTGGCAGCTGCAAAAAATCTACCGTCGATGTAAGGATGATTCCAGAACATCCTGCTATCTCTCCGCCATCTTCGATATTGTCTATAAACAATAAAGTCTTCCTCGTCGCTACTGCTACCCATTAAAACAATAACGATAATAATAACTTTATAAGTATAATGTCAAGGAAACACTTCACTTTAGTTATCTACGTCTTCTTCACCAGAGAGGTTGCATGAAACTGATTTCAATTCGGTCAAAATTAGTTGTTTCGTCTGCAGACAACTGCTACCTGATCCCAACTAAAGTTTCAAAACAATCTCATCTTAAACCATTTGACTCGGGTTGCAGAGTAGTCAGCGCGTGTGTGGAGGGCCATAGTATTACATTCTATGAGAATGGGGAAGATATTTTAACTGGAGGTAATGGGAACATCACATTGCTCGTGACCTCGCTTGCAGCTGTGTGTGTTGGTGTATGTTGCGTATTTTGTGTGTGTTTGCTGTTTTGTATGTGCCTCTGCACAACCCCATCATATGCCGCAGGGAGCATACGACACCTGGCGCCTCGGAATCGGCTTTGGCGAAGGGCCATCCATCCATACATACATACAGCTGTCGGATGAGAGAAGCGTTTTGGCACATATGTGTGTACAGCAGTGCAATTGCAATGTGAATCACACGATCGTCACCGATCTAAAGGCTATGCGGTGTATGTTTCGCCTTGTTCTGTGATCACAGTGCTTCGCTAATTTTTTGGTGCATGAGTGTAGTTGGTATGTTGGTATGCAGCAGTAATACGGATTTCGCGATGTTGATTACAATCGCGTGCATGGTTGAGGGCGTGGTTTCAATCATTGATTACATTCATGGCGGCCTGTGAGCCAATATGTTCTGTGGCAGCTTGTATTTCTGAGCCTCATCGGGGTCATAATCACTGAGACCAGATATTTTCGGGTTGGCGTTATTATNTGTGGCAGCTTGTATTTCTGAGCCTCATCGGGGTCATAATCACTGAGACCAGATATTTTCGGGTTGGCGTTATTAGCACAGTCTGTGTAGAAATTTTCCGCCTGTTTGACGGAGTGCTCGTTCAGTCTGTCAATTTTGAGCACGTTGTGAAAGTCTGCAATGGGCAGTATCTGGGTGCTTCTGCAGCAATTCGAAGACATTTATTTTGTATAATCNTGTGGCAGCTTGTATTTCTGAGCCTCATCGGGGTCATAATCACTGAGACCAGATATTTTCGGGTTGGCGTTATTATTACAGTCTGTGTAGAAATTTTCCGCCTGTTTGACGGAGTGCTCGTTCAGTCTGTCAATTTTGGGCACGTTGTGAAAGTCTGCAATGGGCAGTATCTGGGTGCTTCTGCAGCAATTCGAAGACATTTATTTTGTATAATCTGCAGTTTCTAAATGTGTGTTTTTACTGCATGTGTCCATGTGGGCGCAGCATAAGTTATGACTGGCCGCATCAGCATCGCTTACAGCAGTGCTGCAGTATTTCGCGTTACAGCACTTCGTCTATTTAAAATAGGATAGAGGGCGGAGAGCCTGGCATTTGCACTAACGCATTTGGCGTCTATATGTGCACTCCAGGTTAGTTTTCGATCCATGTACACGCCTAGGTATTTCACGAAATCTTTGTGCGGTATAGGTTCTGATCCGAGCGGAACAAGTGCGTGCCCTCCTTTTTAACAGGCGGGAGTGACGTCAGCTCCGTAGGCAATAAGCTCCAGGCGTGGCGTCAAGGGGAGAGACAACCACCATGGCTGCCTAGGAAAAGAGGTGGAGGTGAACCAGCCTGCATGGTGACGTGACCGCTCGTAACAATACTTTTAACGGACACATTTTTTTTTTAACAGCATTATGTACAAAGTTTTGTGGAAGAATAACTACGGCGGCTTCAAGAAAGGCACGGTGGGCTGGCGGTCAAACCACTCGTGTCCCACTGCAGCGAACAAGGTTCTTCACATGNTGGGCTGGTGGTCAAACCACTCGTGTCCCACTGCGGCGAACAAGGTTCTTCACATGGCGATGTCAAACTCGGATTTCTCATGTGAGAAACGTGGCGGACGTCACCACTAGTACGTTAAGTTACTCGAGATGTACCCCCTCCCCCCGGCCAATCGCAATTAATTTTGTTGCTGTTTCGTTCTCACCTCGCTTTACTCTCATCGGCGCTCAAGATAACTGTTAGGAGCCACCCAAATCACTCTCTCATGGAGACTTCATTGTTTCTAAACAATTTAGTTTAACACTGTCTACAGTGGAATTCTCCTGTGTGTGAAAATATACTTTTTTTGTTACGGGTTCTATTGGTTCACAGTCTCGGGTTTCGGGATTTCGCCAGGTGGGACTGGTTTATGTTATCAAAATGTATTCTGTCATTTAAGTCACCCAATAAATCGCTTAGATATGCAGTAAATATATATGTAACTCACCGTGACAGTCTTTGGGAGGGTGATTACAACAAGTGACTCGAAACACCCAGAGTTCAAGATGTTTGCTTTGACTGTCAGAATGTCAGAAGCATTCAACATGAGGAGAAAAAATTGAAAGTTTGGATAATGCTTAACCCAATATTATATTAACAATAAGTTTCGTGGCATACAAAATTACATGAGAATTACTTTTTTAACGCAGTACGCAGTGGCGGATCTACCAAACATTTAGAATCACGGGATGGGGGAAGGGGGAGGTTCTATGCAGGGTATTATTTTAGCTCACTCTGGTCAGCGGTTTTGCTGGACAATTGCGTAANGGGGGAAGGGGGAGGTTCTATGCAGGGTATTATTTTAGCTCACTCTGGTCAGCGGTTTTGCTGGACAATTGCGTAATCATGGCAAAATTTTGTGCTGAAATAACTTTTAAGAATAACCGCGATAGAATAGTCATTAGCAATAGTTTGAATTTTTATCAACTTTTATGATATATTAGGTACTCATACATTAGAACTCAATCTTTGGATGGGTAAAATGTTTAATTGTTGAAATGCACGAATCATGAACCTCACATTTTAAAAATCCAACTTATAATCCTGTACCGAGCGTGGTGGCGCGGTGGTAACTCAATGAACTCGCACTCGAGAGGACCAGTGTTCGATTCCCGGTCCGGCCATCATGAATTATGGTTTCCNGTGGTAACTCAATGAACTCGCACTCGAGAGGACCAGTGTTCGATTCCCGGTCCGGCCATCATGAATTATGGTTTCCCGAAATCACTTCAGGCGAATGCTAGGATGGGTTTTTAACAAAGGCCACGGCTGATCCCTTCCAATTCCTTCCCCAATCCCTCTTCACTTAGCAACTTTCTCCATCTCTAATGACCTCGCTGTCTACGAAACGTTAAGTGCAACTACCTACCTGAAACATGTAATTTCATCATATTTGAGTTATTATGCCTAAAAAGATATTCATGTACATCTCGAATATAGAAAATAATTATTTGCTAATAAAAACAAAATATTTTGAGCCATCAAAATTAAATATTGTTCAGATTACATGCTTACAGTAATGTATTCAGTTTTCTTAATGTGTATATAAATGTCCGTATTTAATGGATAAATGTAACAACCGATACCAACTTTTTTAAACTCCCTATTCCTCCACTAATTTATATGTATTATTAGCAGTGTGCTACGTTTTAATACTAATATAATTTTATCCTGTCCAAACCGCATCTATAAGGAGGGCGACGCTCAATCCTCATTAGCTCCCCCCTTCTCCATAAATAGAGAGTGAAGTAGAGAAATTTGGGCAGCTCTTAACATCGAGGTCTTGAGAGTCAATGAGGGTAAAGCGAGGTGAGTATGGAACAGTGCCAGAATGCAAGGGCAGGGGAACGGGAGATCCCCGAAAAAACACGCCGACCAGCGGCATCGTCCGGCACGATTCCCACGTGCGACCCATTGAATGAATCCGCCTCTGGTCATATGCTACTAAAATTTTGGGGAAATGTTTGGCTTCTCCGTCATTAGAACTGCAATGATGCCTATGTCAAAATTTCTTGATTATAACTACTGTATACAGAATTATTCTCAATTAGACCAACAAACTTCGGGAGGTGATTTTTTACGAAAAAGTAAAAGGAAAATATATGAGACACTTTATATCTAAACCGTATATTACGGTAGGTATAATCCCTTAAATATTGAGATTTTAAACCCTTAATTTTGCAAAATATCGGTAACGAAGTAAAATTAAATTACAACTCTCCGAATATTGTTTTATGTTATCGGGATCTTCAACGTAAGAGCTAACCATCATTACTACCGTCCTTCGTAATTAAAATAATAGGGGTGGCACCCTCGTATTACATACAACTTTCTTACCGTCAGGAATGATTAAAATTTGATGTTTGTTTATTGAGAAGTAAGGCCTAATCAACAAAAAGGCCCCCCTTGTTACAGCTGCCTAGGTCTCATCTTTTTCGTTAAAAACGCACACATATCTTCACGTGCTTGGCATTGTATCGCTGCCACAGTACTTTGTGTTGTGTGTGTTTTTAACGAAAACAGTGGAACCTAGGCAGTTGTAACAAGAGGGTCAATTTGGTTAATTAGGTCGTACTTCTCGATAAATAAGTATAAAATGTTCATAATTCTCATAATTGTATTTTGTATGGAGGTGTTTCAAGTTATTTCTATAGAATTCTACGCAACAAGGAGGTTATATCTGTATAAGAAGCTTTGGTTTTATAAAAAAAGTTTACTTCTTTAGCAAACTCAGTTAGGTTTATCTTACTCGCTGGCTCTCAGAAGTAACGTGCATGCATGCAGGCAAGGAAACCATTTTCACTCGACTACAGTTGAACACCTCAGGAATACAACTATCTAAACAAATTATACTTTTGGTCAGACATATATATACATATATATATTCATATTTTTGGCAATATTTTTTAAATTTATAAGCAGGATGTATAAAGAAGTTTTCAGAACAAAAATTAGTAAAAT
Source organism: Clitarchus hookeri (assembly GCA_002778355.1). Lineage (NCBI taxonomy): Eukaryota > Metazoa > Arthropoda > Insecta > Phasmatodea > Phasmatidae > Clitarchus > Clitarchus hookeri. Next base: position 700,000 of record NQII01000086.1, read on the forward strand.
TATTGTAAACGCCTACCAAAGAAAACTATATATCGGTAATATATTAAATTATAGAAGTAAAGAAAATTTTTATTTTAAAGTTATAATTTATATATAATTTCCGATGTTCTCATGTTGATTGCATTAAGTTAAATAATTTTATTACAGATTTATAGACAAAAACTGCAGTGAAAATCGCAAAAAGGGAACCTTGTATAATTTTTGCAAGTTCAGGTTTTTCTTATCTAAAATNTACTACCGTCCTTCGTAATTAAAATAATAGGGGTGGCACCCTCGTATTACATACAACTTTCTTACCGTCAGGAATGATTAAAATTTGATGTTTGTTTATTGAGAAGTAAGGCCTAATCAACAACAAGGCCCCCCTTGTTACATCTGCCTAGGTCTCATCTTTTTCGTTAAAAACGCACACATATCTTCACGTGCTTGGCATTGTATCGCTGCCACAGTANCTGCCTAGGTCTCATCTTTTTCGTTAAAAACGCACACATATCTTCACGTGCTTGGCATTGTATCGCTGCCACAGTACTTTGTGTTGTGTGTGTTTTTAACGAAAACAGTGGAACCTAGGCAGTTGTAACAAGAGGGTCAATTTGGTTAATTAGGTCGTACTTCTCGATAAATAAGTATAAAATGTTCATAATTCTCATAATTGTATANGAGGGTCAATTTGGTTAATTAGGTCGTACTTCTCGATAAATAAGTATAAAATGTTCATAATTCTCATAATTGTATATTGTATGGAGGTGTTTCAAGTTATTTCTATAGAATTCTACGCAACTAGGAGGTTATATCTGTATAAGAAGCTTTGGTTTTATAAAAAAAGTTTACTTCTTTAGCAAACTCAGTTAGGTTTATNCTGTATAAGAAGCTTTGGTTTTATAAAAAAAGTTTACTTCTTTAGCAAACTCAGTTAGGTTTATCTTACTCGCTGACTCTCAGAAGTAACGTGCATGCATGCAGGCAAGGAAACCATTTTCACTCGACTACAGTTGAACACCTCAGGAATACAACTATCTAAACAAATTATACTTTTGGTAAGACATATATATATACATATATATATATTCATATTTTTGGCAATATTTTTTAAATTTATAAGCAGGATGTATAAAGAAGTTTTCAGAACAAAAATTAGTAAAATTATTGTAAACGCCTACCAAAGAAAACTATATATCGGTAATATATAAAATTATAGAAGTAAAGAAAATTTTTATTTTAAAGTTATCATTTATATATAATATCCGATGTTCTCATGTTGATTGTATTAAGTTAAATAATTTAATTACAGTTTTATAAACAAAAACTGCAGTGAAAATCGCAAAAAGGGAACCTTGTATAATTTTTGCAAGTTCAGGTTTTTCTTATCTAAAATCACGAAAATGAGAAGATAATTATTATGCAGTTATTCACGCAAATATTATGGCTTTATAACACAACTATTTTGCAAAAACAAGTGATTTATATTTTAATTAGTAATGAGACAGTGAATGACAACGAAGACATAAAAAACTTATATTTTAGATATTTTGGTTTCTAGCACCCTGCTCTCGTAGCAGTACACCTCGTAGATATCTATATAAACAATATATGAATCCAGGAATTCTTTATGAAAAGTATTAGTTTGTGAGTTAGTAGCTCTGCTTCATAAAAGTTGCTGTCGCTGCTATATAGTAAAATGTATTTGCTAAGATCTTGGTTTTTTATGTGAAATACGTGTTTTCTTTAACTTGAAACCGTATTGAAAATAAATACAGGAACGTTATGAAAATATTAACACTTCCTTCTGAAATGTATTNACAGGAACGTTATGAAAATATTAACACTTCCTTCTGAAATGTATTGTCAGTTGGTTTCGTGAAGCAATCAGCAGCCGTAATCTATCAACACGTTCGTTAACATCATCCCAATAGACATACTCTATATGATGTCCATCTTCGATTTTTGCCAGCAGACCAGAACCAGGCGGTATGTTTACCTCCGGAAACANACATACTCTATATGATGTCCATCTTCGATTTTTGCCAGCAGACCAGAACCAGGCGGTATGTTTACCTCCGGAAACAAACGTGAAATAATCCTTATATTCATAGCTCGATGGATCGTTATCTTTTAAATGTGCACTCGTTAGTTTGAGCAGCATCTTGTACTGTCGCAGAGCAGCTTGTGAATACGTAGTAGGTTCTATCTTGAAGAGTAATTCGTAAAGGTCGGGGACTGCATGCAGAGATTCATTTCCGATTTGAATTTAACTATTTCGGAGGAAAAATATTTCCTTGTTTCCCAGAAACCATTTTTTTGTTTCGTTTGTAAACTCCGTATGTTCTATTACTGAACCAAGGCGAATACATTGCTACGTAAATATGAGCATGTACATTTCGAGTATTAGCTCGATCTTTTTATGATTCAAAACTGAAAATGGAATATCGTCTTCGTCCACCACTTCTTCTACATTCAGTTTACGCTTTCGTATCCTCCCTGGCTGCTGTAACGCTTCATCAGATTCTTTCTTCAATGTGACAGGTGAAACTTCAGGTTGCAAATTATCAAGCCGAGATAAGAGTGGTTTGAATGCATCCTCTAAAAACCATGCCATGTTTCAAACGTTCTCGCTTGGCCAACAAATATTTTCCATCCACATTTTAGATAATGCGATGTAATTCATCAGCAGTGCCCACCATTGTACTAATTATGAAACAGTTTATATTTAATTTTATATTTAGGTACAGTCTTCGGTTTTGGATGAAATGCTGCTGTAGGCCGAGATTCACTAGATCAAGGAGTAGCAGCAGGTCGTATGGAAGTCAACTTGATGTTGTTTTTGATAATGTCTACTAATTTGGTTATGCGCTGTATAATAGCATCTCGGATATGGCTACTTTTTCATCGTAATTCATGGCACAGAAAGCAGTATTAATCTTGCTAGTTATTCCTTCTTCTACATCTTTAATTTTTGTATCTAATATAGAGAGTTTGCTTAAGCCTTCAGTCAATGTGTGTAGTTTGGCCTCTGTTATATCAAATGTTGTTTGCAATACTGCCAATATCCTTAAAGTTTCTGAATCAACTGATTGAACGTACAACATATTAACAGCATTACCACCATGTTTCAGACATTCTTAAGTCNCTCTGTTATATCAGATGTTGTTTGCAATACTGCCAATATCCTTAAAGTTTCTGAATCAACTGATTGAACGTACAACATATTAACAGCATTACCACCATGTTTCAGACATTCTTAAGTCTCTTCCCTCCAATGCTGCAGTGACCATCTTCCATCTGCACCAGGCAGCTATCTCCCCATCGTTTCAGACCGTCCTGTCCGAATTTAGATATGGTATATACCATTTCTAACTGGNCACCAGGCAGCTATCTCCCCATCGTTTCAGACCGTCCTGTCCGAATTTAGATATGGTATATACCATTTCTAACTGTTGAATGATTATGAAGTGATCAAAACTTCCTCGGTGGCTTTCTTTAAGTAGAGGAATGTATTTTACTATCACAAGGAATCCGCATGGTCCACTACAACAACAAGCACACACATATTTAAACTTTNTAGAGGAATGTATTTTACTATCACAAGGAATCCGCATGGTCCACTACAACAACAAGCACACACATATTTAAACTTTTCGAAAGGCATATCTGTATTTACATGGTCGGAATATGCATGGCGTAAATTCATTTCGTCCATCCGAAACAAAACTAGCACATTTGCATNTCTGTATTTACATGGTCGGAATATGCATGGCGTAAATTCATTTCGTCCATCCGAAACAAAACTAGCACATTTGCATTATCGCGAAGTAACTGTTTCGGTAGGCGAGAATAAGTTTGATTAATGCATACCTGCCTATAATAAAATATTCCAACATACAGGTCTGCTTCTCACATGCTACATCATAGAAAACCAACACAAGTTTTGTTTAGCCTTATCGGGAGGAAACACATCCTCATTACCGATGCATGGAAAATACTGTACACCATCCACAACTTCTATAATCCGAACAAGTCGCTTGTACTTTGGTTGTTGAATCGATTTCCAGTATAGGTACACATTCTCTAACCAAAAACCATTGGTCTCTTCCAGTAAACTCAGAAGCATTCATGTTTTGCCACAATTAGATGGTCCGTAAATAAGACACCTTATGGTATTTGGCAACAGAGAACCATGGCATGATTCGTGGGAAGTGGCTTCTTCCAAAGCGATGATATGCACTGGGAGACTAATGTCCTGCTTGACAATCTCCATTCGACTGATATAAGAAATATGCAAAGTGTTGGAACTTATGCAGTGAACATATCAAAGTTTGGNTTGACAATCTCCATTCGACTGATATAAGAAATATGCAAAGTGTTGGAACTTATGCAGTGAACATATCAAAGTTTGTGGGGAAGTAGCTGGCCATTCTCCAAAAATTTAATAAAGGGACTGTATAGTGTGTTTGTGGTCAGTCTGTTGTAATGCCTCATAGGGGCAAGACCAACAGTGGATATGGACTTGTGAAATCGCTTATAAACAAACTTCCATTCGAGCTGCACATTCCTGGTTACGAGTACTGCAGGCCAGGCACGAAGCTAACAAAAAGGGTTGCGCGTGGTGACAGAGGTATCAACGCTTTGGACGAAGCATACAACGACCACGATATTTACTATGCGAAAAGTAACAATTTGAGCTACAGACACACTGCTGATGCTGTTCTCGCCAACAAAGCCAAGAAAATTGCAAAATCAACTCAGTACAAATTCGGTGAACATCTAGCTGCTTGGGATGTTTCCAAGATAATGTAAACCAAAGTCAAGCAAGGCATGGGCATGCAATTCAACTAGAAGAAATATAAAAGGAGAACTCGGAGAAATGCGTGTAATGGGAGGAAGAAAAAAGTAAATTTTCTACCTTCGTTCTGCCCGCACTGGGTGCTCTTGGTGGTCTTATCGGAGGTGCCAGCGGTATAGCCAGTGAAGTAAACAGTGGGAAATGAAAAGGTAAGCAGTTGGCAGAAGCAATTCGACAGAACCGAAAACTGGAGTCACTCGCAATCTGTAAAAAAAAACTGCAAAAGTCTGTACTTGAGACCATGTCCTATGTTCGGTGGAGGCCAAAGAAGAAAAAGGAAAAGTCGAGCGAAAGGGACAAAAAGGGGATATTGAAGTAATTGCCTAAACACCCCCTTATAAACATAGACATAAAAAAATTCGCATGCAAGTTAAGAATACCTAATTTCCACGGTGTGCACATATGTGATGGACTGCCAAGGAAACCTAAACATAATGAGTCAGCAGTCGTAAATTTAGATAATATCATAGGTCCAGGCACACACTGGGTTGCATACAAAATAAATGGAAACGGAGCCGCGTATTTCTATAGCTTTGGAAACTTACGTCAACCGCTTGAGTTGAGAAAGTATTTTTACTGTGAGAAACTGAGATATACACTGAAGAACCAAAAAAACTGGTACACCTGCCTAATATCGTGTAGGGCCCCTCGAGCACGCAGAAGTGCCGCAAGACGATGTGGCATGGACTCGACTAATGTCTGAAGGTATGCAGGAGGCAATTCACAACATGAATCCTGCAGGGAAGTCCACAAGTCCAATCTGCGCCAATTTGAGAAAGGGTTGCACGTCTATCACGTTTAATGATACTCGTCAGTAGTCGTTTTTTCCGTTCTTTCACAATCTTTTTCCGGCCGTAGCGATGTCAAAGATGTGATGTTTTACCGGATTCCCGATATCCACGGTACACTCGTGAAATGGTCGTGCGCGAACATCCAAACGTTATCGCTACCTCGGAGATGCTGTGTCCCATCTCTCGTGCGTCGACTATAACCCCACGTTCAAACACACTTAAATCTTGATAACCTGCCATTGTAGCAGCAGTAACCGATCTAGTTGCTGACCGCATCGCGTTACTCTGGTTGGTTTCATAAATTTTTTATTTGCATACGCACGCCTATACCAGTTTTTTTGGCTCTTCAGTGTAATTACAAAGCAAGGCAGCTGCCAAGCGAGTGGAATTGTGGACACTTGTGCATTCGCTTCTTAAGCGAATAATGTGATTTCTTTTCAAGGCATGCAGATAGCATCCTCGCGTCAGTAATGTCTATAACTCTGGTCATGTCAGGCAAGAGCTAGGAGCTTCGCTCCATGAATTTCCCTGCACTTAAATTAGACGGTTCCTGGTCTCTGGCACTAACCGATTTCCAGACGTATTTTACAGTCCCAAATGTGGACTTCTCCAACTGTATGTTTCGTTATGTTCGTGCGGACAATGGAGCCTCAGGAGAAGTGTGTTTACCAATCGGCTCCTACGATATTGAAGACATTGCTACATTTCTGGAACGCTCGCTACAGACTGATGTAATGTTGCTTCTTCGAGGCAACCCCAATACTTTGAAGAGTGAAATGATTAGCAGTGCAAACATTGATTTCACAAAACACGACACACAAGCACCCATGCAACGTTTCGAGAATAAAATATATGTGGCAGTTAAAGTGCATGAATCATCCTTGCCAGTAAATATTTTGCCAGTGAATGTTATAAGGATAAACTGCAATCTGACCTGAATGGTCATCCAAGCCACACACTACACGAGTTTTCTGCTCTTGTACCTCCAGAATTCAAGCTTTTCGAGGTGCCTGAAACACTCATTTGTGCTCCAGTTACACCTAAGAGTGTGCAAGAAATTTGTTCGATTAGTCGACCAAGAAGACAGGTTAATTAATTTCCATGACACAGATATAACTTTATTATTACATTTGAAGAAAGATGGGACTGAATTTTAAGAGGAAAAATATTATAAAAACTGGCAGAGGCAACAAGTCAAAGGTCAGTATGCTGCGAGCAGTCAGTTTGTTAACACGCGAAAACGTACACTTCCTCAAAAGTCTTGGGTTCAAAATGTGCAAAAACTGATGCCGAAATACTTAACATTGAAGAACGCGTCAGATACGAAGATTCTATTACAAAAATTTTAATTTCACTCGTATTCACCATATCTACCGGGACAGTGTGCTTTGTCATCAGAGGTACTAATCCTAGTGCAAAACCAGGACATTTAAACAGTACCATGCAATTCATATTTGAGGTTCAGGGGAACGATTACTAAGGAAGAGGGTGTAGTGCCTGTAACAACACAAATCATCAGATATGGTATACTGCACCTGATTAACAGAATTTCTTATGAATCCGGGAGGTGTTGAAGCGGATTCGACAAGGGATGTTAGAATTACAGTTACTATAAAGAACTGCCTGTCTCTTACACGTAACCAACTAACTACCTGCAGCATAAATGGCTGGCTGGGGAGTCGAAGTAGACTATAAACTACCAGTTTATGAAGGTGGAAAATTCGAATTACGTATCCCACTATCCATGCTGTTAGGTTTCGCAGAGGATTATAGGCATGTAACTATTAATTCCAAACAAGAATTGGTTATTCTCATAGCCAACATGCAAACGAATGCGATCCAGGATGTTGCTGTTGGACCAGAAGCTACGACATTGTCGATACAATTAATCGAATAGATGCTATATCATGTGCAAATAAAAATGTTGGAGCGTGTAAAGTTTTTGAAGGGACGAAACGTTGGTATCGCTTTCCGAACATGGAGTTTGGAAACTTACCCGAGTGTGCCGCACTCCATCAGTGTAAATTGGAATATAAAGTCTAGCAAGCGAGAAGCCTCGCTACATCATAGTTGCATTCTAGACAGAAAAACAAAATGAAGTCAGTGCATATCGATCATGTAAAAATAAAGAATATTTCTCAAATATGAAAGTTTTACCTATGGAGATTTAAATGTATAATTTAGAAATGGGACCTACATGATGCCATGTCAAATGTTTGCAAATTTACAGAAAAACTACTATGGACAAACACCACCCCCAGTGCTATAACCGAGTGAATATATGAGCACTGCACCTATCCTAGTTTTCTAAGTGAGCAAACAAGAAAGAGATAACACAGGCATGGTTGACTGTCGCATAGAAATGGTGTCAGAAGAGAATTTTCCCTACTACACTTGCGCATATGCTATGATAATTCACGATAACCTGGTCATAAAAGTACTGATGTAAGTGTGAAAATCCATTCAGTCACACATCATACATCAACATGTTCGCTAATGTGTAGGGGTTCACATCTCCTCTCGGATTCATCATCAAAGAAATACGAATGGAAGCACAAGTTCCTGCAATTTCTTACCACAGTTTGCATGGCAGCTGCTCGACAACAAGAGTAAAGTCGCGAATTGGTGGTTGATAAATCACTATCATGGACTTACATGGCAATATGGCGACACGAAATTTAAAAAATAGGCAGCATACTCACCGAAATATTGTCCGTTGAGATGGACGGGGTAGTGTTCATAGCAGGTCCAGAACAAAAACGATTTCTCAGTATTTACTGCAGTGCTAGCATAAAAATTTACGACCTGCGACTGATTATGATTGTCATTCACTGAAAAAATTAAAAGTGTGGTAACACAAACATTAAGCACACTTGCAATGCATGTGAGAATTATTTTTCTTGTCACTGCTTCAACGCACTCGTCTACAGAGATGGGCTATGGACTGTGTAGATGAAGATGAGGTAAACTGCTAACAGGTAAAAGTAAAAGTACAAGCTGAAAGACAAACATGTAAATGAGGTCAGCTATCACCTTTTGGAGGTGAGTTGTGAGATGATGCCAGAAGACGACAGTAAGGTCGATGCACTGACAAGCCCAGTACAACCATGAAATTGAGTTCAGCTAGCATAGAATATATATAACATAAGACGTAATGCAGTAAATATATCAGTTTAACTACAGATTTACTGCATGTACGACATGTTACAGTCATCATGAATGGACTTATAGAAAATTTGAATTGTGCAGTTCAGTACAAGAAGCTTTCGGACATGAAGATTCGGCAGAAATACATTTCAACTGATTTCCAGGAGACTAGTACGTTATATGGGGAAAACATTATGTGTGCATTAAACAATGACTTTAGAGTACATTTGCCAAAACGATATGATCAACTTATTCTGCAGAGGGGCATGGAAGATCCTGACAAAACCCTGGTGCATGTAACTTGCAATGGTATGAAGTCTATCACCAATGGAAAAAAATGCACACATGTTAGGCTTTTCGTGAAGAGTGTGTTACTTAGGCAGCAGAAGGGAATAAGGGAAAAGAATGTATACTTTGGTTCACCTACAGCCTCCCTGCATACACAGAATGTTAGACATCATGTTCAAGTTTATTGAAAAAAACTGAATAATGTTGCATAGTACAAGACGCTGATGGATATGATGGCAAAGAGCATTACGCGAGTGTTTAAAAAAAAATAGCGAATTCGGAGTACATTTACCGAAATACTATAAGCAGTTTATTGAAGATACTGACCTGCAAGTTCATAACCAGAGGGTGGCAACGTACCCTGGTATGAAGCCTATTGCAAACGTTCGCATTATCGAATTTTCGTACATGATATTGCATCAGTCAGGAAGAAAATACTTCAGTTGAACTTTGGCCTTCCTACACAGCAGTCAAAATGATGTACATAAATTTTAATCCACTGGATGTTAAAAAGCCTGAGAATGTGACCATCAACTATCGTAGAATCCATTTTAAGCCAGCAGGCATACCAAAACAAGTTATGGCGTGCAATTGACTCTGACACTGGGTAAGCTGCAATGCCGAAGAAGATTGTATGTCTCTTAGTCCAGTACCATGCAGTTTCATTGCTTGTCCACTATATTATCTACGCCCTGACTGCCAACTTCCCACTACTACAAGCCGTCTGTTATCGCAAGAAAGTAAAAAGCAGCTTAGACAGCGTTGGGGTTCACAGAAAATCGCATCTGATCTTAGTCGGCCCGGCAGTGAGATCATTACAAGATTGACTGTGTTTTTCTCGGGTGAGTGGCATACAACAATTTTAGTCAATGGAAAAGTCATTTGGGAGACCATGTGCTCGCCGCTAACGCGTAAAGTCTACCTTTTCATATAAATTTAAGTCTGGTTACTGCACACAGCCATAAACCCAGAACCTCGGACTATAGAACCCAGCAGTATGATTCTGACAGTGGGACAGTGGAGAGTAAAATTATTTGCAGAAGTCAGTGTAAATGCATCGAAGCGTTCTGTGACCTCATTTCTAGAATTCTGCTGCTACTTGCCGAGATTTATAAATAACTACCATGACGACATACTTGTCCCAACAAGAGACAAAGATTTCCTGCATCCAGTTCGTCGTCGACCGCCGGCTAAGCAAGATGGCGACATTCCACCCTGATAACCACTATGTCAGNGCATCCAGTTCGTCGTCGACCGCCGGCTAAGCAAGATGGCGACATTCCACCCTGATAACCACTATGTCAGCATGGGACCTGGATTAAGCACAGTAACATATTCTTACTGGAAAGGAGGCCAACTGAGAGCATTTACAGAGGAATGTGACGGGCTGTATCATATGCTGTATGCACACGAGTCATCATTTGTCAAGCCATGCCAGCAGATTGTGGACTGCACGTGCTATAGGCAGTGTTACGTATTCTACATGTAACCGGAAACCAAGATACCGAGTTCTGCTGACGAAGTTATTGAATTTGCCAAAAATCAAAATTACAAACCTTTGCNTAACCGGAAACCAAGATACCGAGTTCTGCTGACGAAGTTATTGAATTTGCCAAAAATCAAAATTACAAACCTTTGCATGCTCCAGACTGTGTGGTGACCATGTCCATTGCATCTGCGAGCCAGTCGTCAATCATGATCGACATTTCATCTTGAGACCTGTTGCCAGCTACTGTGAATGCACCAGTTCAAAAACTATCCAGCAGCATTAAACGTAAGACTGTCAGCGTGACCGAACCTGTGACCTCTCGCAAGAAGAAACCAGCACTTCCATCCCTGCCGAAACTCGGTGGAGAGTTAGCACAGTTGTGTTTCCCATCATCAGTGGATGTCGTGACTAGTAGAGGTCCTATCACAATCACAACATACTCGCCAGTACATGCGTGAAAGATGTTTTGAAACAAATTTCTAAAGACTTATTAGAAACACTCTAGAGGAGAAAACCATATAAGTATTGTAAAATTGTAAAATAACTTAATGTGGTTTTGAAACCAAATAATTTGTAAGTTTGTTATGTTGGGTAAAAAAAATAAGAGAATACTGTTGTACTTTTTTTAACATTTGAAAGTGAAAAAAAAATATTTAATTGAAAAAAAAATTTAGAATTCAAAATATTTTTGTCTATGAAGAAAATTTCAAAATACTCTTTTCTCTCTTGAAATAATAATATTTTCACATATGTAGTGTTGTATAACTCATAAACAAAAATACAATTGTATGCATGGAGGGAAGCTGAAGGAGAAAGTGTTTTGCTGTAATAATGCAATTTATAGCTGAATAAATANGCCAATTTGAGAAAGGGTTGCACGTCTGTCACGTTTAATGATTCTCGTCAGTCGTCGTTTTTCCCGTTCTTTCACAATCTTTTTCCGGCCGTAGCGATGTCGAAGATGTGATGTTTTACCGGATTCCCGATATTCACGGTACACTCGTGAAATGGTCGTACGCGAACATCCAAATGTNTTATCGCTACCTCGGAGATGCTATGTCCCATCTCTCGTGCGCCGACTATAACCCCACGTTCAAACACACTTAAATATTGATAACCTGCCATTGTAGCAGCAGTAACCGATCTAGTTGCTGACCGCATCGCGTTACTCTGATTGGTTTCATAAATTTTTTATTTGCATACGCACGCCTATACCAGTTTTTTTTGGCTCTTCAGTGTAATTACAAAGCAAAGCACCTGCCAAGCGAGTTGAATTGTGGACACTTGTGCATTCGCTTCTTAAGCGAATCATGTGATTTATTTTCAAGGCATGCAGATAGCATCCTCGCGTCAGTCATGTCTATAACTCTGGTCATGTCAGGCAAGAGCTAGGAGCTTCGCTCCATGAATTTCCCTGCACTTAAATTAGACGGTTCCTGGTCTCTGGCACTAACCGATTTCCAGACGTATTTTACAGTCCCAAATGTGGACTTCTCCAACTGTATGTTTCGTTATGTTCGTGCGGACAATGGAGCCTCAGGAGAAGTGTGTTTACCAATCGGCTCCTACGATATTGAAGACATTGTTACATTTCTGGAACGCTCGCTACAGACTGATGTAATGTTGCTTCTTCGAGGCAACCCCAATACTTTGAAGAGTGAAATGATTAGCATCGCAAACATTGATTTCACAAAACACGATACACAAACACCCATGCTACGTTTCGAGAATAAAATATATGTGGCAGTTAAAGTGCATGAATCATCCTTGCCAGTAAATATTTTGCCAGTGAATGTTATAAGGATGAACTGCAATATTGTTATCAGTTTATACCTGAATGGTCAGCCAAGCCACACACTACATGAATTTTACGCTTTTGTACCTCCAGGATTCAAGCTCGTCGAGGTGCCTGAAACACTAATTTATGCTCCAGTTACACCTAAGAGTGTGCAAGAAATGTGTTCGATTAGTCGACCAAGAAGACAGGTTAATTAATTTCCAAGACACAGATATAACATTATTATTACATTTGAAGAAAGATGGGACTGAATTTTAAGAGGAAAAATATTATAAAAACTGGCAGAGGCAACAAGTCTAAGGTCAGTATGCTGCGAGCAGTCAGTTTGTTAACACGCGAAAACGTACACTTCCTCAAAAGTCTTGGGTTCAAAATGTGCAAAAACTGATGCCGAAATACTTAACATTGAAGAACGCGTCAGATACGAAGATTCTATTACAAAAACCGAATTTCGCTCGTATTCACCATATCTACCGGGACCGTGTGCTTTGTCATCAGAGGTACTAATCCTAGTGCAAAACCATGACATTTAAACAGTACCATGCAATTCATATTTGAGGTTCAGGGGAACGATTACTAAGGAAGAGGGTGTAGTGCCTATAACAACGCAAATCATCAGAAATGGTATACTGAACCTGATTAACATAATTCCTTATGAATCCGGGAGGTGTTGAAGTGGATTCGACAAGGGATGTTAGAATTACAGTTACTATAAAGAACTGCCTGTCTCTTACACGTAACCAACTACCTGCAGCATAAATGGCTGGATGGGGAGTCGAAGTAGACTATAAACCACCAGTTTATGAAGGTGGAAAATTCGAATTACGTATCCCACTATCCATGCTGTTAGGTTTCGCAGAGGATTATAGGCATGTAACTATTCATTCCAAACAAGAATTGGTTATTCTCATAGCCAACATGCAAACGAATGCGATCCAGGATGTTGCTGTTGGACCAGAAGCTACGACATTGTCGATACAATTAATCGAATAGATGCTATATCATGTGCAAATAAAAATGTCGGAGCGTGTAAAGTTTTTGAAGGGACGAAACGTTGGTATCGCTTTCCGAACATGGAGTTTGGAAACTTACCCGAGTGTGCCGCACTCCATCAGTGTAAATTGGAATATAAAGTCTAGCAAGCGAGAAGCCTCGCTACATCATAGTTGCATTCTAGATAGAAAAACAAAATGAAGTCAGTGCATATCGATCATGTAAAAATAAAGAATATTAAATTATTTCTCAAATATGAAAGTTTTACCTATGGAGATTTAAATGTATAATTTAGAAATGGGACCTACATGATGCCATGTCAAATGTTTGCAAATTTACAGAAAAACTACTATGGACAAACACCACCCCCAGTGCTATAACCGAGTGAATATATGAGCACTGCACCTATCCTAGTTTTCGAATTGAGCAAACAAGAAAGAGAGAACACAGGCATGGTTGACTGTCACATAGAAATGGTGTCAGAAGAGAATTTTCCCTACTACACTTGCGCATATGCTATGATAATTCACGATAACCTGGTCATAAAAGTACTGATGTAAGTGTGAAAATCCATTCAGTCACACATCATACATCAACATGTTCGTTAATGTGTAGGGGTTCACATCTCCTCTCGGATTCATCATCAAAGAAATACGTATTACGTATACGAATGGAAGCACAAGTTCCTGCAAATTCTTACCACAGTTTGCATGGCAGCTGCTCGACAACAAGAGTAAAGTCGCGAATTGGTGGTTGATAAATCACTATCATGGACTTATGTGGCAATATGGCGACACGAATATGAAAAAATAGGCAGCATACTCACCGAAATATTGTCCGTTGAGATGGACGGGGTAGTGTTCATAGCAGGTCCAGAACAAAAACGATTTCTCAGTATTTACTGCAGTGCTAGCATAAAAATGTACGACCTGCGACTGATTATGATTGTCATTCACTGGAAAAAATTAAAAGTGTGGTAACACAAACATTAAGCACACTTGCAATGCATGTGAGAATTATTTTTCTTGTCACTGCTTCAACGCACTCGTCTTACAGAGATGGGCTATGGACTGTGTAGATGATGGTAACATGCTGGAAGACGAAGATGAGGTAAACTGCTAACAGGTAAAAGTAAAAGTACAAGCCGGAAGATAAACATGTAAATGAGGTCAGCTACCACCTTTTGGAGGTGAGTTGTGAGATGATGCCAGAAGTGGTTTTGAAACCAAATAATTTGTAAGTTTGTTATGTTGGGTAAAAGAAATAAGAGAATACTGTTGTACTTTTTTTAACATTTGAAAGTGAAAAAAAAATATTTCATTGAAAAAAAATTGAGAATTCAAAATATTTTTGTCTATGAAGAAAATTTCAAAATACTCTTTTCTCTCTTGAAATAATAATATTTTCACATATGTAGTGTTGTATAACTCATAAACAAAACTACAATTGTATGCATGGAGGGAAGCTGAAGGAGAAAGTGTTTTGCTGTAATAATGCAATTTATAGCTGAATAAATANTACAATTGTATGCATGGAGGGAAGCTGAAGGAGAAAGTGTTTTGCTGTAATAATGCAATTTATAGCTGAATAAATATTTATAAAAACCAAAATGTTTCATTCCTAAAAAAAAACAAAATCCTTGTGTCAAAAAAGTAAACATATAAAAGCACATTGAACTATTCAGAAACTTGCAAATGATATGTGCATTTGAAAATAAAACTAAAAAGTAAAATAATAATATTAAAACATATTCCGGAAACTGTAAAGCCATGTGTCTAGCAAATAAACCAATAAGTATGTGGTTCTAACGAGCCAAGGCAAAATGATCTGAACAAAATGTATTCAGAAATACTACCTTCCATTAAGAGGGACAAAATCGTATTTAAGGGGAGGGTCGATAAGGCCCTAGCAAACGCTGAAAAAAAAATGGGGACAGAAAATAATTTAGACAATGACAAAAAAAAGTGAATTGTATAGAATATTAACAGAGATTGTAAAATGTGTATAGCTCAGGATGTAGCAATGCATACATGAACAATTTTTGGTGTGTCTCTTCAGGCCTAAAATAAAGTGATTCAACGAAAATTGTCCAGTCACAGAACTGACGAACGCAGAGGGCGTTAAGAAATAGCTAGAAACATGAGAATGATGCTTTTGTCTTCTGAGCTAAAACTCTGACGTGGAAAAAAACTATGGTAAAAATAATGATTTGAAACCACATACAACTAGCGTACTAGTTGTTTCACAAATCAGCTGCAAAATTGTATTATGGATACAACAGTAGCGATATAGGTTTACGAAAACAACTTAGGTATAGTTTTTCTAAAAGAAGCATCGGAAAATGTTTTAATATAATATGTAAAGGATTATAAGTTTAATTTAAATGTAGACAACCCGGGAAAAATATTGGCAAAACTTAGGGACGTGTATGTTTTGTGTTGACTACACTATTTACTGATAAAAGCAATAGATTACGAATCATAAAACTGACGACAGTGTTGCTAGCAGCTCGCTACAGTTTCAACAGACTGCAAAATAGACCACCGCGCAGAAAATCTAAGTCAACGTTCGAAAATGTAATTTTAGGATGAAAAACATAGATTCAAAGAGAGAAAATTATCTTTCCCCAGTTGNTAAGTCAACGTTCGAAAATGTAATTTTAGGATGAAAAACATAGATTCAAAGAGAGAAAATTATCTTTCCCCAGTTGCGAGTGTACACAGAAATGCAGAAGTTGGGAAAACCCATCCAGAAGGGAGAACATTGACCGGCTTCTCCCCCTTTCAGTTCGAGCAATGCTGCTAGTAATCATGTACGTATAAGGATCTTAACTTCTATAGGCTGGTCACGGTAAAGTGAACACTTTTGAAGCCCTGGTTACTTTTTTCTTTCAGCCAATTTATATCCTTCCGTCACTTGTTAATATNGTAAAGTGAACACTTTTGAAGCCCTGGTTACTTTTTTCTTTCAGCCAATTTATATCCTTCCGTCACTTGTTAATATAAACACTGCCATGCAAGTAATAAACACGGTGTATACATTTCACCACACTCAAAACCAAAAGTCAGAGGTGACAATGAAATGTATTTATTGGTCGTCTGATGACACAGCCTCAAAATGTGCTCACTTTACCATGAACAGGCTATAGCTTTGTGTCAGCGACTGTGAAGCTTCTGTCATCTTAGCATTACGCAAAGAAAAATCCTACAAAAGCCCCNGCTATAGCTTTGTGTCAGCGACTGTGAAGCTTCTGTCATCTTAGCATTACGCAAAGAAAAATCCTACAAAAGCCCGTGTAAAGCAAGGTTTAAACTAGTCGCGCATTTTTTTTCTTCATATTATACTCGGCAAGTTGAAAGGCTCTAAGCAGTGCAGCGGTGAGGTGATTTNTTTTTCTTCATATTATACTCGGCAAGTTGAAAGGCTCTAAGCAGTGCAGCGGTGAGGTGATTTTTTTTTTCTGGATCTGGTCGACAGCATAATGGAAACTCTCGGTCTAAAAACTTTCTCAGGTAGTCGGGGATATATTTTTATAAATAAACATGGAACTGTCTGTGACAGTGCGGTGACTTAATGACTTCATGTCGAGCCGGTGACCTGTGGGTTTTTCCTGCACCCGGGTTAGCCTGCCAGCAGGAGAGCTGAGGACGAGCATAGCCAGCCAATGACACTCTGTACTTTATAGCACAACCATATTTGGCGAGAGAGCACTGACCATTATTAAAATAATACCCACCTGGCCACGCCCACCACGTCGCGCACTTCAGACACTGAACTAGGTCAGTTCTCACCCAATGTATAAAAAGGATGACGCTGGCTGCCTAGGCCAACTTTAATACTTAGATCGTATCTGCGCTTGACGTCTGATCATCAAGGTACCTTATCGATGTCAACATTTCACTGCCTAGTCGTCGCTGTGTTTTCGTGAATTACTCTTCCGTCCATTTCAGCTTCCAGTTAAAACTCGTTCAGGTATGTAAAAAAGTGTTGATGTTTAATAGTACCTGTGTTTATGAAGTTTCAAACAATTATTACAGCTGTACAACACTGCACGCAATTTTTGAATAAACTATGTTTCCAGTGCTGAGTAAGCATGCACTTCGTATGATATTATTCATACACACAGCCAAATGTATTACTATTGTAAACGATGAGTACTTCGAAGACAGCAAATTGGAACTGTTCATGTGCATTTCCTAACTTATCCTTGACGGAGAGCGGTGAAATACTGTAGTACCTGCGTGCATTGACAAGCAAATTATTATCAGCGTCGGTAATCAAATAATATTACAACTTTTATTTTTTAATTTACTACAGAGCTACAATACTTGTGAGCACTGCGTAAATACGTACTTTATATGTATGTGAGATGCATTGCAAGTCTTTGGAGATGTGTTTGGAATAAAGCTTTTGTGGAACCAGCCAAGCGATGCGCTTCGACCAGTGGCTTTGAAAGTTCCGCTAAAATATTACGGCGTGTTGCCTATTAGTTAAACTGATGCGTCGATGGAAAATACGTACTTTTAAAAGGAAAAAAATTCATAAACGAGCGTTTGATTAACGATATGCGAAGACATTCGTATACATACATTTCAGCCTCTTGTTGCAAGAATGTTGTACTTATCAAAAATTATACGGATATAAGATACAATATGTCAGATTCTTTCAAAGCAAAATGAAAGGAAGAGGCAAAAAATGGAATTGGTATGCGAGGAAAAGAGAATTAAACTGATTGCACACCCATATTTTAAGGACAGGATAATTTATGATGTAAATCTATCACTGATGAAAATAAACAAAGAAAGTTTACAGTTCGACAAGCCCATCTATGCTGGATTTTTTGTACTAAACTTATCAAAAACCTTGATGTATCGCTTCCACTATGATGTCGTGATAAAGAAACATAACGAAAATATTCAATTTGTATATATGGACAGCAACACCTTTATTTATGAAATCCAGATGATAAACTTTAAGAGGATTTAGTCTCAGACCCAAAATTCAAGATGGAATTTGACACGAGTGCCTATCTCCTCACTCACCCATGATAACAAGAAAGTCGTGGGCAAATTTAAGGATGAGTGTGGTGGGGAAGAGATGTATGAATTTGTTGGTTTGAGGGCTGCATTTTATAGCTATAAATGCATCAGCAAAACTGTCAAAAAGGCTAAAGGAAGCCAGAAATCTACCATCAAAAATAAGTTAAAATGATTACAATAATGTATTATTGCAACAAACACATATAAAAATTCATGCAAATACTATCAGATCACACTATCATCAGGTGTATATATGTATGTATATATGTATGTNAAAATAAGTTAAAATGATTACAATAATGTATTATTGCAACAAACACATATAAAAATTCATGCAAATACTATCAGATTACACTATCATCAGGTGTATATATATGTATGTATATGTATGTATATATGTATGTATATATATACCGAGTGCAGTAATAAGCTAGCATTGTCCTGGATGGATGATAAAATACAATTAATAGATGACTGTGCATATTCTACCCTATGGTTATAAAGTATAGGTTAATTTTTTTTATTGATGTAAACATCATGAAATGCAGGTACTTCTCCCCAGTCATGCTGAAGCAGTGGTCATTCCATTCCCGTATCTATATTTTTCTCACAACTGATCGAAATGTCTAAATTTTAATAGTTGAAGTCCCAGAAGCAATCTGTAGCCCATGCGAGGTATCATCTTGTCAGATGTGTCGTCAATATATCATGGAGCATTATTTTAGTTTTATCTGATGTTACTATGTCACATCCACGATTTTCCATATGTACAAGGATTTGTCATCTATGTTTAGAGTCCGACCTGGAGTTTATAACTATTTACCTGGGGGGTTTCAACACCTCTCCTGAATTGTGAATGTGAAATGGTATTCATGTCAGTCACATATGCACTGCAATTACTGGTGGTCATATCATACTTGCTTTTCTTCTTCATTTATGTGCTATCCCCAACTTCTCTTTTTTCCTCTATCTATCTACTTTACTCTTCTTCTTTGTCTGTCGTCTTTCTGTGTGTTCCTTTGTCCACTTTTATTATTTTTAGGTGTTGTGGTTTTCATGTCAACAACGTTGTAAACCACCTACGTAATATGCACTTGCAAGGCGGTCAAGAAAAGTTTAAAAGACTAAAAAATTCTGATATTTCAAATAAATGTATTTAAAATTATGTATAAAGGAAAAAACACATCTCCATAATGCCTCTGCAAGTGTGTGTTTCGTAGCCCCGGTTCCAAGCGTGAGCTTGGTTTTAGGTCTCGAGCAAGGGACCAAGTGCATGTGTGCAGTAAAGGTGAGGACAGCACAGGACGTCCACCCGAAGAAGTTGATCACTGAAAAAACTGTTATATGTATTATTTTTCAAGAATAAATATTTGTAATAGGTAATTGATTAAATAAATTTGACTTTTAAAATTATTTNTTATATGTATTATTTTTCAAGAATAAATATTTGTAATAGGTAATTGATTAAATAAATTTGACTTTTAAAATTATTTGGTGTGTTTTATTTCTCAGATATGCCCTTTTATTCATACACAGACAAGTAAAATAAGTTGTCTACTGACAATTATTCTTATGTACAAGTAAAAAGAAAACTTGTTTACAATTACTTGGAAAATAAATGTTACAAACTGTTTCTCATATGGGTCCTCTAAATGAAATAATCATGGTATGTTTATCAAAATAATATAAAGTCAGTATTGATCACTGCAGTGTGTAGGCAAGGACTTGCTCCGACTTCCTTATCTGTGGTAAATGTGTAGTTGGAATGTGTTGTTGAGATCGAAATACTGGAAACTAACGGTATTTATTACTCGCCATGCAAATATACAGATGGCAGAAGTATCGCGTTCAAAATGTATAAATGGGCAGTACATTGGTTGGGCTTTCATTTGTAGTCAAGTGATTCATGTGAAAAGGTTTCTGACGTGATTATGGCCGCACTTTTAACGCGGAATAATAGTTGTAGCTAGACGCATGGGACATTCCATTTCGGAAATGGTTAGGGAATTCAACATTCCGAGATTCACAGCGTCAAGAGTGTGCCGAGAATACATCATTTCAGGCATAACCTCCCACCATGGACAACGCAGTGGCCGACCGCCTGCACTTAATGACCGAGACCAACGACGTGTGCACAGAATGGTCAGGTATTTAAGGCCCGAAGGCCAGCACACCCTCTATCCTCCCGCACTGCAACTGTACTCGGGTGAGTAGGACAGTGCACTGTACTTTCTCCTCTTGGTCTCTTCGGGCCATTCACTTTTCTTAATACCGTTACTCGGTTTTTCTACCGGTTTTCTCAAAAACCTGTCCTCCTCGCCAATCAGAAANCCGCCTGCACTTAATGACCGAGACCAACGACGTGTGCACAGAATGGTCAGGTATTTAAGGCCCGAAGGCCAGCACATCCTCTATCCTCCCGCACTGCAACTGTACTCGGGTGAGTAGGACAGTGCACTGTACTTTCTCCTCTTGGTCTCTTCGGGCCATTCACTTTTCTTAATACCGTTACTCGGTTTTTCTACCGGTTTTCTCATAAACCTGTCCTCCTCGCCAATCAGAAATACTCCGACATTCTTTTTTAGAAGCCTTTACCTGAGTACCCCTTTATGGGTCATCAGAAATTTGTTCTCTTTGCCATGTATCGTACTTCTTTAGTCTTCTTCCAATTCTTGTGGCGAATTTGTTCCACAACTTGTTAAGAACCTCATTTGTCAAAACATTTTCCATGTTTAAGTGAATGCCCTTTTCTTCCATTTGTTCTTCTAGCCAGCTCCTGATGTCTTCGGTCTTAAGACATTCCATAATTACATGCTGGACAGTGTCGTCCACTCCGCATGCGTCACACAGTGGAGAACCCACCAGCCGAAGGTTGTGCAACTTCGCTTTGAAATTCCCATGGCCAGTGTACAGTTGCGTGCTATAATGATTGATGGTAATCCATTTGCAGCTCATCCTCGTTCTCACATTTCTTATGAGCGCATACGTGTATCGGCCCTTGTCCGATGAGTCCCATCTGTTCTGCCACTGGTCCATGATTTCTTCCAGTATCTCATTCTTGGTGTCCTTGGACAGCTCTCCGACCCGTGACCTCTCCACCGTGAGACCTCTGTACTTAACCAATAGGTAAATTGGCAGTACTCCCACCAGTACTGGGAGCGACTCGTTGGGGACAGTTCTGTACGCCTTTGCAACGGTCAGCAGTGCCGCCCTTTGAGCACTTATTAGCCTCCTTTTATGCCAAGTCAGTTCGGCTCTGTGGAACCACATCACAGCTCCATATGTAACTATGGATTCAAAAATGGCTCGGTGTATGGTTCTTAATGTAGAATAACTCAAGCCCCAGCTCGTATTCCCTATTCTCTTGAGTTTCTGGAATACCACTACAGCCTTTTTTGTGACGTATTCCACATGTTTGAGGAAGCTCATATTTTCATCCATGATGACTCCCAGGTACTTGAACTCGTGCACATTTCCAACCGGGCACCCCCCGAAGCTCATCGTCGGCGGTCTCTTGAGTTTTCCCTTCAACAGCATAGTTTTGTCTTTTCAGTTGAGAAGTTTAATTTTGCAGTTTTTGCCCAGGTGTTATCTTCTCCATAATCTCTGCGGCTTTAGATTCCAGCACGCTTCTTGATTTTCCAGAAATCAAGACAAGATCATCGTCTGCATAGCCAAACACAGTGCACCCCGGTGGGAGACCCAACTCCAGGAAGCCGTTAAAGAGGACGTTCCACAGGATCGGTCCTAAGACCGAGCCCTGCAGGCAGCCCTTCGTTAGGCGCTTCTTTACTTGTTTAGTCTTGGCAGAGTAAAGATTCCATCTGTTGTCAAAGAAATCCTTAATGACCCTATACAGATAATCTGGGCACCTTTTCCTCTTGAGTTGTCACATAACTTCCGGCCACCAGGCATTGTCGAAGGCTCCTGAGATATCTAAGAACACCCCCATGACGTACTTTTCAGGATTTTCTCTTATTGCCTTCATTGCGTCATGGAAAGCGAAGTCAGTACCTGTACCTTTTCTGAAGCCGTACTGCTTCTCATTTAATGTGCCCTCCGCTTCTAGGGCCATTATTAGCCTTCTGTTCAAAAGTTTTTCATAGACTTTGCCTAGTACCGGAAGCAGTGTCAAAGGTCTGTAAGATTTGGGGTCATCAAGTTTCTTGTCGTTTCCCTTATATAGCACTCTTAAGCATCCAAGTTTCCAAGGGGAAGGGAACACTCCATTTCTTAGACAATCATTGTAGATCTTCAGAAGAGCTATCTTAATCCTCGAGTAGCATCTCTTGAGGATTTCTGAGGTGATTCCATCAAGCCCTGGGGCTTTCCCGTTCTTCATTTTATAGACTATTACTGTTAGCTCCTCTTCAAAGAATTCTGGAGCGTCTTGTGCTTCCGGCACATTTCTCATTTGTTGTCTTTTCCTTTCGTGCTCCTCCCCCTCTTCCACTCTGGAGTCATCCGGGAGGAGAGCGTGAAGCAGGACTTCCATGGATCT
Source organism: Clitarchus hookeri (assembly GCA_002778355.1). Lineage (NCBI taxonomy): Eukaryota > Metazoa > Arthropoda > Insecta > Phasmatodea > Phasmatidae > Clitarchus > Clitarchus hookeri. Next base: position 722,886 of record NQII01000086.1, read on the forward strand.
TTTCTGGTAAATTATTAAAATTACATTTTCAGAAATACAGGGAGGTGGGGAGTTTCGTTTCATCTTATTAGCAGCAAGTTTGTACACCAATCCAAAAAGNGTCGAAGGCTCCTGAGATATCTAAGAACACCCCCATGACGTACTTTTCAGGATTTTCTCTTATTGCCTTCATTGCATCATGGAAAGCGAAGTCAGTACCTGTACCTTTTCTGAAGCCGTACTGCTTCTCATTTAATGTGCCCTCCGCTTCTAGGGCCATTATTAGCCTTCTGTTCAAAAGTTTTTCATAGACTTTGCCTAGTACCGGAAGCAGTGTCAAAGGTCTGTAAGATTTGGGGTCATCAAGTTTCTTGTCGTTTCCCTTATATAGCACTCTTAAGCACCCAAGTTTCCAAGGGGAAGGGAACACTCCATTTCTTAGACAATCATTGTAGATCTTCAGAAGAGCTATCTTAATCCTCGAGTAGCATCTCTTGAGGATTTCTGAGGTGATTCCATCAAGCCCTGGGGCTTTCCCGTTCTTCATTTTATAGACTATTACTGTTACCTCCTCTTCAAAGAATTCTGGAGCATCTTGTGCTTCCGGCACATTTCTCATTTGTTGTCTTTTCCTTTCGTGCCCCTCCCCCTCTTCCACTCTGGAGTCATCCGGGAGGAGAGCGTGAAGCAGGACTTCCATGGATCTTTTCTGGTCAATTATTAAAATTCCATTTTCAGAAATACAGGGAGGTGGGGAGTTTCGTTTCATCTTATTAGCAGCAAGTTTGTACACCAATCCAAAAAGATCTTCGTTTCCAGCACGAGTTACAAACTCCTCCCACGACCGTGCTTTCTTCTTCCGCACCCTGCTGAAGTAGGCCTGTTTCTTGCGCTTATAGACCCAGGAGAATACCTCACGCTCCTCACCCCGAAGTCTGTGAAGTTTTTTCCTGGTTCTGCGGAGATCCGTTCGTTCCTCTTCGAGCTCCTTGTCCCACCATGACAAGTTTGGAAGGCCCGGCGTGGTCTTGCGCAGTTGGTCTTCACAAGTTCCCTTAATAACTTCTGTGATAGTGCTCACTCTGTCATCAATGTCTTCACTCTTCAGTGAAGTACTCTCTTCAAACCTCTTCAACAGGGCGCGGTCAAAGGCGGCCCAGTCAGCCATGTTATGGACATATCTTGTTTCTGTTTCTTCAAGCTGAGGTATGCCTCTTTTATTTCCATGTATTTCAAATATGATGAGTCTGTGGTCGCTAGAACTTTCGTCCGTCTCAGACCACTTCCTCACATAATCTCTTGATTTTCATTTGTCACCGTAATATCCAGAAACGACTGCGTATCATGGGCCTGCGATACAAAGGTTGGAAGTTCCCTTCCTTGTTCACTACATCCAGATCATTTGTAAGTAGGAACTGATTGACATGCTCTCCGGCATCATCCGTGACATTGGAATGCCATAGTTCAGACTTTGCATTGGCGTCTGCACTCATGACAAGTGGTTTCGCTCTCAAAGTTTCCGCAATCACTTCCCATCTGTCTAGGTGCACCTGGACATCTTCCCCGAACTCGAAGTAAGAGGACACCATCCAGCAATCATNACAAGTGGTTTCGCTCTCAAAGTTTCCGCAATCACTTCCCATCTGTCTAGGTGCACCTGGACATCTTCCCCGAACTGGAAGTAAGAGGACACCATCCAGCATTCTGTTGAGCCTTTTGATACTTGAACGCAAACATGGTGTGTGTTTGATACACTGGCCATCATCGATATATCCATACTTGGATTTATTCCTAATACTCCAGCCTTCGGGTTTCTGCCACAGGTGTATACTCTGCCCCGCAGACTTACAACCGCATCGAACGGTACATAGGGCTCTTGAAAGAGCACCAGATCCAGTCTATGCTCCACCACTATCATATTTAGCTCCGCGGCCACCACTGCCGACCACTGCATGTTTAACTGGCCACATCTTATGATGTGATTATATTCCATAATCTGTTCTGGCGAGTTCTACGGATAGGGCCCTTTGATAAGCCGGGCAGTCCCTAGAGTCCACTCTGTGGTCATGCTACAGCCCTTTTCTGTGACAGTTGCAGCAGATATCCTTGAACTCTGTGCCTTTCTTCGGACAGTCCTTGGACTCCACAACATGAGCAGGTGGACTCAGTGTCTCTGCATCTGCTGGCTATATGCCCCCATTATTGGCATTTCTAACACCTGGAGAGCGAGATATAATCTCTGACTCTGCAGCTATCATATCCGACATAAACCCTCTCGGTTTCTATTAGTGTATTCCTGATTTATGGATCACATTCCAGAACGATAATTACCCTATCCGTGCCCCTCTTGCCAGTTCTGTGGCTAATGGACACAGCCTTCATAAAGCTCTCCAGATCATGTCCGCCACATTTCCCATTTCTGTAGTTCTGCCTAAAAATTGTTTCAGGCAGTTTGTCATTATCCTCCTCCCGAGGAACGTCGTATATCACCACTTTAGGTCCCTTTCTAGGAGCCTCTAGTTTCAGTCCCAGTTCTTTGATCTTAGCCTGGTCATTGAGGGACTTGAATATTTCCTCATCACCTGCTTCGATCATTACCCCTCCGTTTCTGATTCCTTTGATGTTTCGGAATTGTAGGCCCTCGTCCTTGGGGTTTAGTCCTTTCTTTATGATTTCTCGAGTTTCTGTACTCGTTGTGCCTGCTTTGTCTGGATAAACCAGAAGCACTTTCTTAGCCGGTTTAGGCTTCATTCCGTCGCTACCTGCAGCTTGTGCGTAGCTTTTAATACTGGGGACCTCTTGTTTTGCAGGTGCTGCTGCTTTCAAGTGTGTCCTTTCCTTACCAATTTGCTGCAGACTGCCTATAAGTTTCTCATTTTCGATAAGGGCACTGTCTACATGACCCTGTAGTTGGTTTATTTTGGGTATAAGCCAATTTGCCTGTGAGCTATTGATCTTGGAACTTTTGCTTATCAGCCATTCCATGATGTCTCCTTCCAATTATTTTGTTTCTCTGTGGGTATAATTTACCTTCTTCTTCTCGACTTTCTGTATAAAGTCATCTTCCACCAATGAGTCGCTTCCTGTCTCCATCTCCTCTCCTGGGAGTTGGAACCATAATTTCCTCTTAGCTTGGGCTGTTTGGCCCTTTGAATTTCTAGGTATTGGTTCCATTTCTACGACTGTTTTCCGTATAGATGAACTGGGCACCTCTTCCAGGTCTTGTGTCTCCGGGAATACCAGTCTTGCTGTCTTAAGGGGTTTTCCCTTTCTCCCCACAAGAGTAAACTCTTGAACTCTTCGGGTAGCTGCTTTGAGATCTGTTTCCTCGTCCAAGGAAGTAGATTCTGCAATGCCTTCTGATCCTTCTATTTCTTGGTTGACTCCAAATGTTTTGTCCTCTTCTTCGGACTCCATCCTGTCATCCTCATCGTAGATCTCTTGAATCCAATAGTCCACGGTACTCAGCTTTACACCTTGGATACATTTCCCAATTTTCTTGTGGATCCGCTTCTTACCTGCAGACATGGTGTATTTGTCCCAGTTGAACTGTGGGTCCACNATTTCCCAATTTTCTTGTGGATCCGCTTCTTACCTGCAGACATGGTGTATTTGTCCCAGTTGAACTGTGGGTCCAATAGACGACTGATAGCCGCCTCTGTCACCTCTCTTGCGATGAACTCAGAATTTAAAAATCAGGTAAGTCTTTTTCTCTTGTCCTTGAGAGATCTCTGCTTTTCTTCCATTGTTATGCCGAGTGCTTCAGACACTGCCGGATTCAGCTGTACATGGGGGCTTGAAGACATCATAGTGTTTACCGTGGCTGCGGGATCCACACTATGAGTCTCGTCACTAACACAAGTCTCTTCTACTAACTTACTTTCGTAAATCCTCACAGACAGAAAAAAAACACAGAACACGACACAAACAGGTCTCTAAAGTACGAGTCTCTATGTGTGCTTACTTATGCAAGTCCCCACACTACACTCATTACGTACATGAAAAGAAATAGAAAAACTAATTCCCAAAGTCCATCCACTAGTCAAGCCTCAGGGGCAGCCTGAGACCGTAGGCCTCAGACCGGCTTGTTAGTCCCTCTTCTCCCTCTTAGCCGTCCGCAGGGGATCCCGCTAGGGGAATTATGGCCACGCACAGACTGTGTCCGGAGAACTACTGACCCTGTGGCCCGTTGATCCACCCGGCCGACGCAGAAGCGGGGAGACAGTGTGCCGTGTTGACTTCTTCGACTTCCCAGTAATTTGTTCAGTGTCCGAGGGCAACCAGAGCAACTTCTAAATCACAATTCTGTTCACAGCGGAACCAACTNAACATTTATGGGACATAATCGAGAAGTCAGTTCGTGCACAAACTCCTGCACCGGAAACACTTTCACAGTTATGGAAGGCAGCATGGCTCAATATTTCTGCCGGGGACTTCCAACGACTTGTTGAGTTCATGCCACATCGAGTTTCTGCACTNAGGCAGCATGGCTCAATATTTCTGCCGGGGACTTCCAACGACTTGTTGAGTTCATGCCACATCGAGTTTCTGCACTTCGCCGGGCAAAAGGATGTCCAGCACGATATTAAGAGGTATCCCATGACTTTTGTCGCTTCAGTGTATATTTCTTTATCTCTCAAATACCCATGTATATAACGTTTCTAATTTATATTAATAAAAAATTCAGAGCACAGGTCGTAGTAATAAAATCAATGAAACGTTATTTTCAGTGTCTTTCCGACATGCCTGCTGCAGTAGTTAACATAATGAACACATGCCTGTCGTATAGACATACCCATGCCTAAAACATTTAGGAAAATAATAATTTCTATATATATNCATAATGAACACATGCCTGTCGTATAGACATACCCATGCCTAAAACATTTAGGAAAATAATAATTTCTATATATATTTTATGTATATGTCATTTAAACCTATGTTGGTACCCATGTCATGTCTAGAAACAAGATGTCGAGGTGGGATGATAGAGCATGATAGGCAGAAAGACATAACATGAAAGGTGGAATGACAGAGCATGAATTATCATGATATGGTAATGAACTAGAACATTCTAGGGTGGAATGGAAGAGCATGAAAGGCAGAATGACCAAGCATGAAAGAATGATAGAGCGTGAAGTATCATGACAGTGCAATGAACTAGAACATTCTAGGGTGGAATGACACAGCATGCTAGGCAAAATGACAGAGCAGGAACTGGAACATTCTTGAAACAAGGTCACGCCATTTTTAGACTGAGTGACTCATAAAACTTTGGGTAAGAAAACTTTTTGCAGGAAATTTTGTAGATTTGGAAGGAATATTGCGAAATTTTGAGAGAAATTGTAGGAAATTTTAATGTTTACCAGGGANGTCACGCCATTTTTAGACTGCGTGACTCATAAAACTTTGGGTAAGAAAACTTTTTGCAGGAAATTTTGTAGATTTGGAAGGAATATTGCGAAATTTTGAGAGAAATTGTAGGAATTTTTAATGTTTACCAGGGAAAATGGGAAACCTTGAGTGTTTTCCAATGTTAAAGGTCAAGCTTACAGGTCACCTCTGGTCCTCTGTCAGATGCCACTCACTTCTGGTCCACTGCTCGAGGTCATATGGCTCCTACCCTCCTACATCCCATACCCCCACCCCAGAACTCTCATTATATATCTTCTTGAGTTTTCTGCGACTAACAAAAAAGCTCTGCCATGGCGTGTGCGCTGCATAGTANAACTCTCATTATATATCTTCTTGAGTTTTCTGCGACTAACAAAAAAGCTCTGCCATGGCGTGTGCGCTGCATAGTATAAATTATTCAAAAGTACGAATTTTAAACAATGCCATTGCCGTTTAAAGACAGTTTGTGCTATAGTGAAATATTTCAATATTTAGGGGTTTCCGATGTAAAAATTTTACTTGCAGCACAACTACCATTTTTCCGATGACAAAGAACGCTTTGTATTCTCACGGTACTGCCAGTTTATGCTAGTGCGACAACTTAATACACGAAATACCGAAATGTTCTCTTCTTGTAACTCTATTGTAAATACAGAGCACCACCTGTGTTTACTGAAACACAATTCAATTATCAATTAATTTCATTAATATTTCCGTCAAATAATGCCTGTTTTCGTTAGGTTCTATTAGTTGCTTTTCATATTGTAGATACTGCACACTTTTATGGATTTCTTGAAAGCAGTTATTTGACTGCGAATCAGCCACAGTCTTCAAGGCGTCAGAGGAGTATGTACTGTAAGCCAGACTTTATCAACCTGGCGTGCTTGTGGTTGCTAGAACTGCCATGAAGAGCGAACCAATGACAGCTTGATAATGATTTCAATTCCTTTCATTTATGCGTAAATATAAGCATCCGTGCTTATTTCGGGCAGCGAACCACGAATAGCTCGCAGATAACACGGATATCCGGCGGATGCGGGTTTCCAAGATCGCGTTTTCCACTTAACTGCTGGCTGATGGTGGAGGGGAGAGAGATGCACCTCGGTTTANATGCGGGTTTCCAAGATCGCGTTTTCCACTTAACTGCTGGCTGATGGTGGAGGGGAGAGAGATGCACCTCGGTTTCTCTTCCCGCCGCCTTTCAAACATCCCCCGCGGACAGAAAACACTCGAAATTCCTTCCACGAGGAGCGCGCTCTTGGAGTGCATTATTTTTGACGGAGAACATCATGAGCGTCCACTCGCTCGCATGCCTCGCAGTCAGCGTTGCCAAGCGTGCGGTAAATACCGTGCTAGTACGATAATTCTGCCTTACTCGTNGCTCGCATGCCTCGCAGTCAGCGTTGCCAAGCGTGCGGTAAATACCGTGCTAGTACGATAATTCTGCCTTACTCGTGCCACTGTACGGTAACTAAAATTTGTACGAGTGTCACGCAGAAAGTGCCCTTACACTTGTTTCTTGTCTGAACAGATTTATACATATAAATGCATTTTTTAAGTTGCGGTAAAACTGGGACATTATGAAATAGCAATTTACACCTTCTCCGTTCACTCCTAAAAGTTTGTTTTTAAGCTCTATAAAATCACTGCTAGTTTCCGTGAACCTCTGTACGTGTGGTATACAGTATGTAAATGTGGGTGGATAAACCAATTCAGACTATGTTTGACATATACCTACGTCAAGTACACCATATGGAGGCACTCCTTTCGTTACATTTAATTCCTGTCCCTAGTTTCATGACTTCAATTCAAATAACTTTGTTACCCTGGATTTTAATAAAACTAAACAACGTATTAAAACGTAGCCGAAAGTTTAAATTACCATGAAATTACATAGNTTACCCTGGATTTTAATAAAACTAAACAACGTATTAAAACGTAGCCGAAAGTTTAAATTACCATGAAATTACATAACTCTAGCTTGACAAAATCTCCCTTATTACAAATATAGCTTCCAATTTTTTAAAACCTGTGAAACTAACACATTATACATTCCCACAATATTTGTAAAAATAACCATATAGGTAATATTTATATTTCCTTAATTTATGACAGTAATTTAATTTATTAGCATTTTGTAGTAACGCTGCCAGACAATAAAATAAGTGCACACAGAAGAATGCATCGGATGGTACTGGAATTTTATATATATAGTTATACAGATAAGTAATACACATGTTCACATAATCAGAGGGGCAGGACAATTNGCACACAGAAGAATGCATCGGATGGTACTGGAATTTTATATATATAGTTATACAGATAAGTAATACACATGTTCACATAATCAGAGGGGCAGGACAATTACACTGAAGAGCCAAAAAAAAAACTGGTATAGGCGTGCGTATGCAAATAACAAAGGTATGGAACCAATCAGAGTAACGCGATGCGGTCGGCAGCTAGATCGGTTACTGCCGCTACAATGGCAGGTTATCAAGATTTAAGTGAGTTTGAACGTGGTGTTATAGTCGGCGCACGAGAGATAGGACATAGCATCTCCGGGGTAGCGATAACATTTGGATGTTCGCGTACGACCATTTCACCAGTGTACCGTGACTATCGGGAATCCGGTAAAACATCACATCTTCGACATCACTACGGCCAGAAAAAGATCGTGAAAGAACGGGACAAACGACGACTGACGAGAATCATTAAACGTGATAGACGTGCAACCCTTTCTCAAATTGGCGCCGATTGGACTTGTGGACTTCCCTGCAGGATTCATGGTGTGAATTGCCTCCTGCAGACCTTCAGACATTAGTCGAGTCCATGCCACGTCGTCTTGCNGGGGAGGGGGGCTACACGATATTAGGCAGTTGTGCCAGTTTTTTTTTGCTCTTCAGTGTATATGTGGATCTGTGGTATGACGTTCGATCATCTTCAATAATGCATCTCACCCTCTTGCACTGCGATACACGCCGCAACACAGTCTGACATGGAGTCCATCAGAAGCCGGATGTTGTCCTGGCGCATATGGGTCCATAATATTTGGCGTGTTCCAAATCCCGGAACCTGTGGCATAGCAGCAGTTGGCGTTTCAACTGGTCCAACACATGCTGGATTGGGGATATATTAGGGGAGCGGGCAGGCCATAGTAGTGTTTGGACATGGCGGAGGCAGTCCTGGAGGATCCGTGCCATGTGCGTCGGGGGTTATCCTGCTGGAATATTGCACCTGGAATCCCAGCTATAAATGAGAGCAGATGGGGTCGTAGAACCTCATCCACATACTGCTGGGTCGTCAATGTTCCGGCACGTGCTTGTTCGGCTTGACTCGGCACCGGTCGGCTCGGAACGGACCATGCGAACAACGTCCGCGCACTTAATCTGACCACATTGTCCTCTTTCAGTCCTTCTCCCTACACGACCGTAAGTTGATAGTTCACGACACAAGCAGAATTTGTATAAAACTTAAAATTCTTCCGACGAAGAAGATATAATTTTCACAGTTGCGTGTAAAGAGATACAGAAACCATTGCTAATATTTTAGATGAATGATGTGTTTATAACTTCAGTGATACTGGAATACACAGTACGCCTCGTAACGATGTATACTAAAAACAACAGTTTTGTAGGTCTATTATTAACAATTAATGTACTGTCCATACATAATAGTGGTGTATTACAATTTGACCATGTAAAGAAGGTATATGTAGTCAGGGCCGTCCTTACGGTGTGCGACACGTGCGGCCGCACAAGGCCTCGCACCTAGGGAGGCCTCGTGGCACGGAAAAAATAAAATAATTATATTATTTAATAAACATTATTTAAATATTTAGCATTAGTTTGGTTGTGAGTTATGTATTTCACTACAAAATGTATTTAAACATGTTTGTTTATTAAATGTAAAATGTTTTATCAATCCAAATGTTAGGCACTCGAGAGCAGAGAATACTGTTGGAAAGGTGACTGTGTTTGATGGAAAGGGGAGGTACTCTTGGGAGGGAAGGGCCTTGCCAAAAGTTCTTGCACCTAGTCTCATTTTCGCTAGGGAGGGTGCTGGATGTAGTTCTACACACACACACATACACGCATACACACACAATGATCCTGAACTAAAGTACAAATTTCCTATATTATTCGTTATGAAAAAATGAGGTAGAAAACTTAATACCACTTATGACCTAACGTGATTATTAAGTGAGAGATACGCCCTTGAAAATTGGAAATTCAAATTTGTTATTTGCAATATTTCAGAAACTACATGGGATGAAACAATAAATTCACAAATATTGTTAGCCTGATTTCATATCTGCAATCTGTGGACATTTCGCTGGTAAAATCAGCGCCCGTCATTATGAAATTAGGGGGTGCCATGTTATTAACAAACAGTGTATTGCTCGTGTGTTAATCGATTGTTGTTACAGGCCAACACTATTCAGGAACTTGTTTCATCTCACTTGGTTTATATCATTCTGTAAATAACTTATCTAATTCCCAATTTTCAAAGGCGCGTGTCTCCCATAAGGATTTCGCCTGCCTGCAGCTAGTACACGTATTCGAGGCCTTGAAACACGTGAGCCCTAAAGCCGACTCTTGCTAACTCATCCTTTGCCTCATCGCCTCTTAGAAGCACTAGTCGCTCAACTGGCGGGCAGTCTTTCCGTCGGTGACTCGTGTGAACGTGACTTTAAGCGGCGACCGTATATTTTTATAGCTCCGCTAACAAAGATTAAAGTAAGATGAGAGTCTGAAGACAACTCCGAAGTTTTTGTATAGAAAAGTGAGCAGCTTAAACTGATTCTGAAGATACTTTTTTTTAACATTTAACGCCCAAAAAAATAATATTCTGAGTTTCAATTAAAACCTCAAACTTATCTTTAGGTATGAAACTTTTCTTATCATACAGCTTTTTGTAAGTATACGCTACTACGAATTATCCAATCGTTTATTTATCACATGTTTTCCACAACGCATTTCGTGTGCCAGTCAGCATTAATGACCACGTTAGGTCATAGGTTAAATGTTTTCTATGCAATTTTCCATATCTTATAATATATATGTGTGTACATGTATGTTTTTATACATATATGCACACACACATACATATAGGTATGTGTGATACAACACGTAATACACTTCTTCTAAACTGCGTCCTAAAGAGAAAAATCACAGTACAGCTACTATTTCTTTTTCATTCTGTATTTTATATTTCGTAGATGAATATATAGATATATGCATATATGTTTACATACATACACGCCTATTTACATCTAAAAACACCTCCACACAGGTTTTAATTTCTACTTGTCAATATAATATCGACACTTTTTACTTCCAGGGCCATTTTATCTTCTGAATTTTTTTCTCGGAACAGCAACGCCGGCCGGTTCCGATCGAAGCTGTCGGCAGAATGCCGAGACTGGCAGGGCAGAACTGTTGTAGTTCTTGGCTGCTGTATTAAAACATGCATTTTAATTTTTGCCGAAAGGTACGTTCCGAGCCGAGCCGAGCGGAACAATTGCGCGCCCTGCTTAACATTGCGAAAGANGTGTGAGAGGATCTGCTATTGTAAGCTATGAATCCCCAGACCATAAGGCCGGCTATGGGGAAAGTGTGTCGCTCGATAGTGAGATTGGGATTGTGGCATTCACCAGAGGCCCTTCACACCCGGGCGCGGTAATCATCAGTCCCCATAACGAAGCGGAACTCATCACTAAACACCACACATCTCCAGTCTGTGTTGTTCCATATTGCTCTGGCCTGACACCACTTCAAACGGAGCCGTCGCTCTTGCAGAGTTAATTACAGAACACATAATGGGCGCTGGGATCTCAGATTCACCTCCGCGAGGCCGGGAAATGGTTCGTGAGCCCACGGGTGACCCAATACTGACCAATATCTTGGAAAGGGTCACCGTGGGATTATTTCGCACCTGTAACATGATCCTCTCAACTAGTCTTCGACCTTGCCCATCCTGAGCTGGTCCTCCGTGTATGTGTAGATGTGTATGGGTATGTGTGTGTGTACGCCTCTGTGCGTGTGCGCGCGTGTGCGCGTTCGTGTGTGTTCGTGTGTGTGTGTGTTCGTGCGTGTATGTGTGTGTGCGCGCCTTCACGTACCCACTGCCTCCGACAGCATCGGACAGTGAAGTCCGAACAATCCACATACTGTAGTGGGCTATACGGCGATACGATCACCCTGCTGTTTTCAGCCCTATGAGTTCTCCTTCAAAGTCTATAATTTGTGCAAAGAAACGTTTCTGGCGTCTTCCCAGCATTCTTCTTCGCTCTGTACGCTTTCATGGTATCGTCTGGTGTTTCTCGCGTTAATGGAGCTTCGACTACCTGCCAGTATCTACGACCAATGGGCTGTTAACAAACATCACATATCGCAAGATTCGGTTCGTTGAGAAGCGATTTTGTCAGCGTGTAGCGCACTCCAAAGTGAGCTGAGTACGAACATCCTGTATTTCGTTACTATACCGCGAATGTTGCAGTTTGATGACGTCGCAGCGGTAAACATTGCAAGAAGTGAGTACGAACCTACATTTTGAGCGGCCAACATCGCAACTGTCGTGCGTTATTCACTACGGGTTCGATTGTACTCCACGTAATTAACTTTACGCTAGTTGACCAAGAAAGAATCTTAATATGTACGTTCTAATAATGTGTACAAAACTTTGCAATATTCACAATATATTAGTTACGACAGACTTTGTAGGTTAGAGTACCGTGTTATAAATTGGTATATAATGCACGTTTGTGACGTGAGGTTTATAGGTTATCACTTCCATAATGTAAAATTAATAAACTCTAATTTGTTGTCTTTCGGAACCACTATGCTGTTATGGGACTCTTAATGGAGAAAATACTAAAAAGTGTTTGGTATCGTAATTTATATGACACGATTACCTACATCTCTATGAATACAACGTACAAAATAATAGGCTAGTATGCATATGAAGCATTATAATAAATACACTATAAGCATCATACGTTAAGGCGTATTAAAAACATTTGACATTCACGTCACTTATTATGTTTATAATTAAAGTGGAATGTATATTGTGTTACAAATGATTTCCTAACCTTTCGCCTTGGCTTTGCTTGCCCAACGGGGGATAATGTATTTGGGAAGATACATTTTGGTGAGTCGTAACTCTAAACACATAACAGTTGAATGTACAATGTCTGCATCATTAACAAATTTAGTACAAGATGTGCCCTTAGGCATTGATGTATGCCTTCATGGCTCTTTATTCTGGAACTAAAATTAACATAATTAATTCAAAAAGAGTTTAGACACACGAAATACTAATTTATTATTAGAACACGATTCATTTTTAACAGTGTCCACTAAATACAAAAAGGACAACTTTATTCTAAATAAATGTAATAACTTGTTTAAATGATACAATAGCAGTGATGTAGAACAATAACAGTGTTGTGTTCTAAATAGAATATAATGACTAGTTGAAAATGCTACAATAACAACGTTGTAGATTAATAACAGTGTTGCGTTCTAAACAAAAAAAATAATGACTAGTTTAAAATATTACAATAACAGTGTAGTAGAATAGTTATTTTAGTAATCACGAAACTTTAATTTTTTAACGAAATTATATTCGTAGGAATTTCGGATGTCACCGGTAGAGAGGTTTTGCTCAATAACTCCAAAAGCAACCAGGGTAAGAAAAATAAATAAACATCAAAATTGTACAAAAAAAATTTTTTTTAACGAGATTTGGAAATCTAACATTCCAGGATTCGTGTATTTAAGCTATCGCAAAATTTCGAAAATCTGCTTGGAAAGAAATTTCCGCTGGAGAACGTATTTTATTGCGTTTGCTTTTGTGTACACAAAAAAAAAGTTAAGCGCTTGTTTTCTGTAGGCGTTTTCTAAGTATAATAGTCCTATAGAACAAGTAAAATTCTGAGTTTAACTATATTTTGACCAGACCCCACTCAAGGCTAAGCCCTTTAAATTAAGGCGAGAGCATTACCTCAGTAATGTTAATATGCTCCTCGTAATCTACTGTAGTTTACATTAAAATCTACATTTCTTGCTGTGTCAAAAAAATTTTCTGTAATGACTTTTCCCATACCAAACACATAAACTCACTTTTACGCGCATTAAAAATTATTTAACGTAGTTCGCACAATTTAAGGTAATTAAATTTTGTATTATTTTCCTGCACATAAGTATTAATTTAGCATATGAAATTACTGCATTAGGTAAAACAGAACTTAGTATTTGTAGTGCCCAAAATTAGGAAGGAGCGCGGTAATATTCAGGTCGGTGTACGGTAACTTCGCACATACAATATCCTCACGAACAATAATTCCATATAAATTGCTTGGCACGAGCTGCAGCAGCGGCTGACGTCCTGACGGAGCTGAAAGAAGTGGACTCGCTGCCAGGGGCCTGCCTGCGNTCTTGGCTGCTGTATTAAAACATGCATTTTAATTTTTGCCGAAAGGTACGTTCCGAGCCGAGCCGAGCGGAACAATTGCGCGCCCTGCTTAACATTGCGAAAGAGGATCTGCTATTGTAAGCTATGAATCCCCAGACCATAAGGTTGGCCATGGGGAAAGTGTGTCGCTCGATAGTGAGATTGGGATTGTGGCATTCACCAGAGGCCCTTCACACCCGGACGCGGTAATCATCAGTCCCCAGAACGAAGCGGAACTCATCACTAAACACCACACATCTCCAGTCTGTGTCGTTCCATATTGCTCTGGCCTGACACCACTTCAAACGGAGCCGTCGCTTTTGCAGAGTTAATGACAGAACACATATGGCGCTGGGATCTCAGATTCACCTCCGCGAGGCCAGGAAATGGTTCGTGAGCCCACGGGTGACCCAATACTGACCAATATCTTGGAAAGGGTCACCGTGGGATTATTTCGCACCTGTAACATGATCCTCTCAACTAGTCTTCGACCTTGTCCATCCTGAGCTGGTCCTCCGTGTGTGTGTGTAGATGTGTATGGGTATGTGTGTGTGTACGCCTCTGTGCGTGTGCGCGCGTGTGCGCGTTCGTGTGTGTTCGTGTGTGTGTGTGTGTGTGTGTTCGTGCGTGTATGTGTGTGTGCGCGCCTTCACGTACCCACTGCCTCCGACAGCATCGGACAGTGAAGTCCGAACAATCCACATACTGTAGTGGGCTATACGGCGATACGATCACCCTGCGGTTTTCAGCCCTATGAGTTCTCCTTCAAAGTCTATAATTTGTGCAAAGAAACGTTTCTAGCGTCTTCCCAGCATTCTTCTTCGCTCTGTACGCTTTCATGGTATCGTCTGGTGTTTCTCGCGTTAATGGAGCTTCGACTACCTGCCAGTATCTACGACCAATGGGCTGTTAACAAACATCACATATCGCAAGATTCGGTTCGTTGAGAAGCGATTTTGTCAGCGTGTAGCGCACTCCAAAGTGAGCTGAGTACGAACATCCTGTATTTCGTTACTATACCGCGAATGTTGGAGTTTGATGACGTCGCAGCGGTAAACATTGCAAGAAGTGAGTACGAACCTACATTTTGAGCGGCCAACATCGCAACTGTCGTGCGTTATTCACTACGGGTTCGATTGTACTCCACGTAATTAACTTTACGCTAGTTGACCAAGAAAGAATCTTAATATGTACGTTCTAATAATGTGTACAAAACTTTGCAATATTCACAATATATTAGTTACGACAGACTTTGTAGGTTAGAGTACCGTGTTATAAATTGGTATATAATGCACGTTTGTGACGTGAGGTTTATAGGTTATCACTTCCATAATGTAAAATTAATAAACTCTAATTTGTTGTCTTTCGGAACCACTATGCTGTTATGGGACTCTTAATGGAGAAAATACTAAAAAGTGTTTGGTATCGTAATTTATATGACACGATTACCTACATCTCTATGAATACAACGTACAAAATAATAGGCTAGTATGCATATGAAGCATTATAATAAATACACTATAAGCATCATACGTTAAGGCGTATTAAAAACATTTGACATTCATGNGTACAAAATAATAGGCTAGTATGCATATGAAGCATTATAATAAATACACTATAAGCATCATACGTTAAGGCGTATTAAAAACATTTGACATTCATGTCACTTATTATGTTTATAATTAAAGTGGAATGTATATTGTGTTACAAATGATTTCCTAACCTTTCGCCTTGGCTTTGTTTGCCCAACGGGGGATAATGTCTTTGGGAAGATACATTTTGGTGAGTCGTAACTCTAAACACATAACAGTTGAATGTACAATGTCTGTATCATTAACAAATTTAGTACAAGATGTGCCCTTAGGCATTGATGTAAATGCCTTCATGGCTCTTTATTCGGGAACTAAAATTAACATAATTAATTCAAAAAGAGTTTAGACACACGAAATACTAATTTATTATTAGCACGCGATTAATTTTTAACAGTGTCCACTAAATACAAAAAGGACAACTTTATTCTAAATAAATGTAATAACTTGTTTAAATGATACAATAGCAGTGATGTAGAACAATAACAGTGTTGTGTTCTAAACAGAATATAATGACTAGTTGAAAATGCTACAATAACAACGTTGTAGATTAATAACAGTGTTGCGTTCTAAACAAAAAAAATAATGACTAGTTTAAAATATTACAATAACAGTGTAGTAGAATAGTTATTTTAGTAATCACGAAACTTTAATTTTTTAACGAAATTATATTCGTAGGAATTTCGGATGTCACCGGTAGAGAGGTTTTGCTCAATAACTCCAAAAGCAACCAGGGTAAGAAAAATAAATAAACATCAAAATTGTACAAAAAAAATTTTTTTAACGAGATTTGGAAATCTAACATTCCAGAATTCGTGTATTTAAGCTATCGCAAAATTTCGAAAATCTGCTTGGAAAGAAATTTCCGCTGGAGAACGTATTTTATTGCGTTTGCTTTTGTGTACACAAAAAAAAAGTTAAGCACTTGTTTTCTGTAGGCGTTTTCTAAGTATAATAGTCCTATAGAACAAGTAAAATTCTGAGTTTAACTAGATTTTGACCAGACCCCACTCAAGGCTAAGCCCTTTAAATTAAGGCGAGAGCATTACCTCAGTAATGTTAATATGCTCCTCGTAATCTACTGTAGTTTACATTAAAATCTACATTTCTTGCTGTGTCAAAAAAATTTTCTGTAATGATTTTTCCCATACCAAACACATAAACTCACTTTTACGCGCATTAAAAATTATTTAACGTAGCTCGCACAATTTAAGGTAATTAAATTTTGTATTATTTTCCTGCACATAAGTATTAATTTAGCATATGAAATCACTGCATTAGGTAAAACAGAACTTAGTATTTGTAGTGCCCAAAATTAGGAAGGAGCGCGGTAATATTCAGGTCGGTGTACGGTAACTTCGCACATACAATATCGTCACGTACAATAATTCCATATAAATTGCTTGGCACGAGCGGCAGCAGCGGCTGACGTCCTGACGGAGCTGAAAGAGGTGGACTCGCTGCCAGGGGCCTCCTGCCTGCGCCATATCGCCAAAACAAATGTATATATTTATAGTGGCGGGGTCGTGTGCGGCAGTGGGGGACGTGGAGGGGAGGACGCGGTTATAAATACAGGTCGGCGAGGGCCACGCGGAGCGGTCGTCGCGAAGCCTGCCTGGTGAGAGCGCGCCTCGTGTCTGGAAAGTCACGCACCAAGCTCCGCCATGAGCTCGGGTGCCGCCACGTCCGGAATGCTGGTGAGTAGCTCTGCTCGTCGTTTCCCTCTCAAGACTAAGTGGGGCCGTGGTAGTGTAGTGGTCGGACGACTCTCCCCACATCTAAGCGAACGGGGTTCGATTCCCGGTGGGGGCGCTCATGGATTTTCGCATGTGGGATTCGGACTCTACGATGCCGCTGGTCGGCGGGTTTCCTCGGGGGTTACCCTTTCTCCCCGCTCTTGCATTCCGACGCTGCTCCACACTCGTCTCACTTCACCCTCTTCGGGTCTAAAGGCCCCAATGTAAAGAGCAGCACAAATCTCTCCACTCAAGTCTAACGCCCGCTCCAGAGATCTCCCACAGTCTCGTCTCCACCGCGAGCTTCCATTCGCGCCAAACGCACGTGTCCCTTCCGGTGCACTGCCTAATTCTGAAAGGAAGCCTACACGCATTTGATGAGTCGTGGGTTCGGTAATGGATGACACTCGTGGGGTTGCTTTTCCACCGCCATTCCCAATTCTCACCCCTTCTATTTACATGCTGATTAGCCCTGTTACGTAAAATTAAGATTTTTACATTAAGTGGCGAATACGAGAAGGTAATAAAACATTTTTTTTAGCTAAAGTCAATATAATTGGGCTCGGTTTCCGCTCCTCCCTTCACAAAATATAAAATTCAATTTTTAATGTGGTGCTGTGGAGACCACTTACATGTACAATCCTGCAAACACCGCCATTACGTAATTTGATATTAATTTTTAAGAGTTTTGTCGTTATTGCCTCGTGAATGTACTCTTGCAGTCAAATATTGTACTCTAGTGTCTCTTAGTATTGTCAAATGCAAAATGCTGCATGGCAGAAGGATGCACTGAAAGTTTACGAGATAGTATCAATCGCGCCCCTCGGTGGTTTCAGGGTTTGCAAAGACCATAGCAGCAGGCATCTCAACTCCGCGTACATGAATGCTGTTTTAATATTAGTAAATCGTTATTACATATTATAGGATAAGAATAAAATTGTGCATCTGACACGTGAAAAAAAATAGTTTGAGTTTTACGTCGCACGGTAATGCATAGGGAGCAGTTAGACGATGAAACATTCCTATTATAGCGAACGCCGAAACTCTGGATATCGGCCGTGCACTTGAGCATGACACCTGTGCATCCATGGCTACCAGAGATACACCCCATCTTGCTGCGGTAATCTGACTTCAAGATAGGAAGAGAAAACTGTACTGCTACATTACTTCAGGCTCGTACAAAGCGATTCGGTATCACGCGGTGGACATGTTCTGAGCGGAGTGGACAGGTAAAATTCGCAGTGTATGGTTTGTCGACTCCGACCAATCAAATATAACTTCCACATTAGTCATAGAGAATATAAAATACGAAGAGACGAAATCCATAAGACACTCTGAAGTTCATTGGTGGGGAAGAGAGGTAATTTGTAGTGTTGGCTCAGCAATAATGAATGTTAATGTCGAGTTGAGTTGGAACTCCTACGTTCATTAAATAATGTGCTGCCTCCTTTCTCTAGAAAAATACACTTTGCCACCTGTAGGTTCACTCTTCACTTAATAATCAAATCGTAAGGAAAAAATGCAGGTCAGAACTTGCACAAAGTCCTCTCAAAATTTTAGCCCATTTCCGTGTAGTTAAAAGGATGTGTGTTATTTTCGTAAAAAACCCCATCCAGAATAGGTTTAGTAGTCTATTTTTAAAAACGTAGGTTTTAAACTCGTTGCAGCGCATTTTACACACCAGGTAGAATAACGCAGTTTAAAGTTTTGGAGCCCTGGACTACTTCCAAATTTTTAACCTCGAGTAAATAGTGACTTTAATTGTTTTTTCAAGTGTAAACAAAAAGAATGCTAAGTTACTGATTAATTTACAAAGCAGGATTATGGGTCTGAAGAGCTTCCTGCAAGCTAGATTCGCTATGACATTACCTCTGGAAAACTGGGCTCAAGTGCCGGATTAACTATTGATGTGTGAACCATTTTTATATGAAAGCTTTGTCAAACAGAATCTTAGAAACTGTATCGCGTTTTTTCATTTCACAATGTATAGTTACAGTAGCTAATGAGAGAACTTTTACTATATCTTCGCGTCGTACGAGTCTCTCGCGTGTTGGGTGTAAAGTGGCGGAACGGAATGCGAGGAGCAGCGTCTCAGGTCGCCGCCTAGAGAATCTCACGGTGCTACGAGCAGCAGTTCCACTGGCTGACCCGGTTAGACGTCTCGACGTCGCACTCGTCGCTTTCCGTACCAGGTGAAAGCTGTAAAAATAGATGTTTATAGCCTTTCTCCCAGAAACACTTCGCCACAGAAATGTCTCTCCTCATAACTAGAGCACTCTTTTTAAGGCTCGCCTCACTTGTGCTTACGTGCTTTCAGTACGCAAAGCCTGAACAGAAATAGTTACAGATTCATTGTTCTAAACTTTGTTGACAGTCGGGTGATTTCTATGAGCAAAGATCGAGCGAGGTGGCTCAGTGCTAAACCTTCGGACTCTCATTCGAGAGGAGCTGGGTTCGATTTCCGGTCCAACCATATACTGATTTCTGTTTTCCGTGCATGGTTTCCCGAAATCACTCCAAGCGAATGCTGGGATGGTTCCTTACTATAGGACTTATTCCTCGTTCTCTGAGCAACTCGCTTAGTCTCTAATGACCTCGCCGTCGACGAGAAGTTAAACGCTACGTACCATCTAAGAGCAAAGGTTCTTCAGTATCTACGCAAGTTTTTATTGTATACTTGTCGTGCATTCAACACGATAAAACAAATATTCCTCAGATCATCTATTTTTTTTTTTTTTACATAAACGTTTGTGTGTGTTGTAGATTACTGCGGATGGGCTACGTGAGTTTCCGAAGCGGTGTTTTGTTTTCCAGAACTGCAGCGCACCCTGAAATTTATTTGCGTCTACCCGGGCTAACATTGTGTCAGACAACTAGTAAGTACTCGCGTTAATTTTTTTTTTATTAAAAAATCTTCAACGTTCGGTAATAAACAAAATTTGATATCAAAATGTTTGTTTGGTCACGATTATGGGTGCTCATATGGGGGAAAGAGGGAGATTCTCTCTCTATCCGCCACTTACACAGTTTTACTCTCGCATTTTACTGTATGTTTTAACGTTTGTCTTTAAATATATATGCTGCAAATTGCACTTTCAATTTCTGTAACAAAACTATGCTATTGTCTAGTTATATTACACAAAATTATTTTGTAACATAACAATGCCATTTTACTTTTATCAGTGATGCATTTAGTGCAGTGTATTTCGTTGCGGCCGCAGTGGGTGAGCGGTTAGACTGCTCACCTCCCACATAGGCGAACCGGGTCACTCCGGATTTTTGCATGTGGAAATCGTGCCGGACGATGCCGCTGGTAGCCAGGTTTTCTCAGAGATTTCCCGTTTCCCCCGACCTTTCATTCCAGC
This sequence comes from Clitarchus hookeri, assembly GCA_002778355.1. NCBI lineage: Eukaryota > Metazoa > Arthropoda > Insecta > Phasmatodea > Phasmatidae > Clitarchus > Clitarchus hookeri. The sequence continues at coordinate 743,403 of NQII01000086.1, forward strand.
GTTGCTCTATTATCTCATTTCATCCTCATCAGCACTCACAAGTCAATTCATATTTTGTTGCCGCCCTTCCACTTCCTAAATTACTAAAATTAAAAATTATAAAATATTATAAATTATCTTGGGCAAAACATTTAGTAGTTTTTTTGGCAGTCACAACTAAACAAAAGCGATTTGTTATTTTACGTTAATAAAACTAGCTTAATGACAGTTAAGGTTTTACTTTCGTGCTTGTGTGGTTTGATTCTTTGAGTTTGTGAGTATCTGTCTCACATATTGTACATAACGTGCCAATAAAGTAACAATGACTTCAAGTGTCCTTTTTTTTCTTGCTTTGCAGACTTAGAAATTTGCGTAATTCGCCGTTTTAAAAACTGATACGGCTTACTTTTTTTAGGTACATTTACAGCACATTTGAAACCGCTACTTAGAATATGTTTGTGTTGTTAAAAAAAAACATATACTTGGCGTTCACCACAGACAACCATAGCAGAAACTTTTAAATCTTCAAAACTCGCGTAATGGTAGAAAACCAACCAATCGAGTTTGTTTAGCCAAATGGGCTAATGCTCGACGATGCCGGATGGCGTGGGTTATAATGCATTTACAGAGTAGGTTTCAATTTTGAAGTGATACTTCAAACTAAATGTAAAGCGTTACACTTAATCAATAGCTGTAGCGCGGTCTACATAACGCTCTGATCATTCACGACGCTCGCGTTCGTGGTCACAGCTGTAATCACGACACGATAGACATGCGCTTACAAGGTAGTGATCAAAATGAAATTATACTATTCACTTCAATGAACTGGCTCGTAGAAAAAGTATTTGATAGTTTTGCAGACCACACCTCTAAGTTTATAACGCTAAGACCATCCTAGTATTATTTATAAACGGTACTGTATTTATAAAATGTAAATTTTCGGCGGTAGTTAATCTATATTCTGTGATGCTTAATGTTGCATAATTTGTCACCACTTATGAAATTGGCTTGTTTTACGGTCATTCATATAACAAGTGATTTGTCTTTGTTATAATATCTGCATTCCTTTTAGTGTATTAGATGACATTAGACGCTAAGGCTTCACGCTCGTGTGGCTAAAAGGCCGGTCCGGAGATGGTTTGCGCCCTAATACCATCTAGAATAAGTTTGAGGGTTTAGAAGACAACCAATCCATTCCTAGCCCCCTGTAGTTAACAGGTTCCTTCATTTTAAGCCTTTTTGTGTAAAACTGTGTGGACTAAATACCAAAATTCAAAATTTTCCGCCTAATATTCTCGTACTCTATGTACATAATTTATCGTTTGGTAGATTGCACAAGGTTATTGGATACCAAAAAAAAATTAATTAATTTTATATTTGTACTAAACATTTTTCAACTTGTACGCATTGCATGTAATGCTATTTTCCTCAATTAGAAAATTTTAACTTTATATTTTTAAATAATTTTATTTCAAATCCAAAATTTTCCTGTTTTTGTACAGCCATAGTAACAAACGCTAAGTTGTACAAATGAAAAAAATTACGAAGTAAACTAATTATGTGGGCTACCCCATATAAAATGCATACATATAAAAATTTTTTAATATAAACAAATGTTTGCATATTTTTATAACTTTTTTTAATGCACGAGCAGTTATTTAGCGATTACATAGGTCAAGCGATAGCTCACGGCATTATTTACGTTGTATTTTTTTTCATTTGTACAACTTAGTTAGTATTTATAATTATGTCTGCATCAAAGCAACAAAAAATTGTATTCCCTAATAAATTATTCTAAAAATATAAAGTGAAAATTTTTTTATTCTAGGAAAATGTTATCACATACAACGCGTACAAGCTGAAAAATGTCTTATACAATTATAAAATATTTAGTTTTTGGTATCAACCGCCCTTAAAAGGAACTAAATTAAGAATTTCCTTTGCAGGTAGTGTTTTTGTTCCTTTTCACAGAGTTTGTTGTTTAATTGTTACCGATTTTACATTTTTAATTTAAATACTCTAATATCATTATCTAATATGCTAATGAGCGAGTTCTCAAGTCATGCCTGGTCTTCTTCCTGCACTTACGATGTCCTACTATTCTGAGCGACACGAGCCGCCTTAATTTGTTTTCGCTCCAGTTCTGCCGTTCTCCCTGCGAATGAAAGTGTTCTGTGCGCCAGTTCGTAGTGCGTGCTGGGAGGAGAGGGTAGCCTCCTTTATATGTGCGAGAAATATCTCTGCGACGCCTAACAGCTAGAAAACGAGCTGGAAAGTCTTGAGCATCGTTTGGAGAAGCAATGTGAAGATGGAGTAGTGACGGAATGAAATGGCGTGGGAAATTGACCACCCGAAGAAATCCTACAATCAGAGGCGTTTCCAATATGTGAAATTTCAGGTTTGACACACGCAAGGAATTGAACCAGGTTCACCATCCCTTTCAGTAGCATCCAAGCGCTATCTAAAGCTAGATGCGCTTTGTCTTAGCACGGTTGAGGAGGGTCATTCCGCATACTCCCGCTCCTAAGCCCATCGCACACACTACCGGTAACACTATAATTTTTAATAGCAGAATTATATGTTAAAACTACGTTCGCGTGTATACATTATTACTGTTTACCCTAGAGTTTCAGTACAGAAACAAGGCATATATAGATGTTGGTTGCGATACTGCAGAAAAAATTATCCGACAAGTAGTCGTATGGTCGGAGACGGAAAAATCGTTCCTTCTTATTCTTGAAGTTTTGTGTATAGTATTCTTTCAGGCACGCTTGTTATTTAAAAGTTACTCTAGAATGCCGTGCATGTAACAGTACATAAGCTGCGATTAAAAGCAGGGCGGGTTCCACATCAGATCAATTACGGTGGTAGAATCCACTTCACATAATGAATAATAATTACGTAAAGTGTGTACCGGACTTAATAAATCGCGGTGCGCTCCATTTCAGCACTGTTTAGTTAGGACGCCCATTAGCAAATTCCCTATCTCGCATTGTGCTGGAAGCACTCCAACTCACCTGCTAGAACTCCAATTTGCTCACTCTATTTCAGATAAACTGTCCTTAACCTGCCTAAATGAAGGCACGACGAGTATCAGTAGACTAATTAGATTCTACTGAAATAGTTTTCTGCTCATTTCTAATTTTGGTAATCACCAAAACCTTTCAAAAAACTAAGCGTATTTTTTAAAATAACTTCAAGATGTTACTGTGGTGAATTTCGCTTGATTTTGCATCTAGGAGGAACAGAAATTTAGGTTTTAAGTTATGCAATGACCATCTGTTTGCGATACGAAATAAATAGTTTTGAAATCCTCGCTCACCGATACCAAAGGCGAGCTGAGAACTGTTGTTGTGCTCTTCGAACTTTCACGAAAGACTGTTCACAATTCCGCAGCAACAAACAGCTAATAACGTAGTACGTCACTGGCGAATCAGAAGGAAGCGTATACATTGTAGACGATGCATCTCGAAAAGCAGCAGGTGCGATCTGTGTCTTCACGGTGCTCACATTCAGTGGCGAAACAGTCACAAGGGATTCACTTCAAAAAGATGCGCCTTAGAAGAATGAATTACAAAATAAGTTTTTCTTTAGAAGCATAATTCACTACGATCGTCTATGCAACACCGCTTTCTTGAAGGATTTCATTGAAAAAACACATCCAAACCTAAACATTTGATTTTAGTTGTACAAATTCGGGACTGATTTAATCCCATGCAGCATATCGCATCGCTCGCGCAGTCTTCTTCCCTTGTTACGTCATTCTTGGCAGGTTCAGAGTTGGCGACATACGAAGAAGTCTAAACTTAGCCTCCAGAATCTGCTCCCTGGGAGCGTAAAGTACTGTTCAGTACACGAAACCCGCTAACGTAAGTAATAGTTTAATTCGTTCGTGTGTTAATAAACGTTCATGTTCACTATTAAAGGAAATGGATTAAGTTCAACCATCGAAAAAAACTCATTACATCCATTTCAACACACACACCGACTTACACTGTAGTGTTGAAAAACGAGTTAGAAGCGCGTGCGTCTAAACGTCTTATTGAAAGTAAAGTGCTGAAATTAGTAACAAGTGAAATTGGTTATTTTTGTTTTATGCACAATACTCTAGCATGTGTGTTTCTAGTAAGTTCAAATGTAACTTTACGGACGTGTCTTATCAGTGTCCAAGTTATTGCGGAAAGCTGAAAAATGTGCAGAAGGAACGAAGCAGGGTTTTCAAAAGTGTTTTAACTAACGGTAACCCAACTATAAGAGGAGGCTAAGTCTGCTCTCGTGACTTCACAGCCGATCAACTTGCAAGACGAGCAGGAGAAGGCCCTCCACAGAACTTACCGCTGGGGGAATGAATAAGTAAAACAGCGTATGAAGGGGGGATTGTTCGCAAAGGATGGAGGCAGCAACAAGTACCTGACGGGCTTCCGAGGAGGGACGCAAAGTGTCTGTTTCCCTGGAAAAAAACACATGAAATTACCCAAGAATGGTGACAAAATAGTAACGCATTGAATTGTCAATCGGGAGGACCCAAGTTCGATACATTTCCAGCCGCGCCGAGTTCAGTTTTTAATGGTTTTTCCTGAATTGCCTAAGACAAATTCTGGGATAGCTCATTGGACGATTACTTTTGAGTTTCTGGTCGTCAAAACACAGATTTTCGTCTTTTAGTGACCCTGATGACCCCTCTGTTGACCCGAAACTAAGCCGCTAAATAAGACACAAGAAGATAGTTCGGAGAAACTATGAATTGCACTACTATTTGGCGAAGTAGACCACAGACCAGTTTCTTAAATCCAAACCGAAACCAGGTCCTTAGAGGATCGAGTTCGTGCCCACGTGGCGAAAGGCTAACCTCCTGACCACACTGCCAAAAAGAGAAAATAGATCTTTGACATGAAGCTGTGCATTATGGTGTGGGAAATCCGAAAAGAGACTGAATTTCTAAGTGAAGGCGTCATTGTACAGATTATCTCGTATAGTCCTTTCGCGGTTACTTCCAACTTTTCTGAAGTCCTGCCAAAGTTCTACTTCCGGGATATTCCTCCACCTAGTGCCAACAAATCTTAACTAAGTATAGAATATTACACCAAAGCGAGAACGCACCGCATTCGTGCACACACAAAAGTAACAATATTTTGCATAAGAAAAATTTCTTGCTAGGCATTACCAACACACTTATTTTCTTTCTGTTTTCATTCGGGTTGATTATAAATAATGTTTATAGGTAACAAATAAGTAAATGTTCAATTTAACCAAACATGAATTATTTTCACGTTAGCAGAAGTATAAAACGCTTTTGATACGTGGCATATTTAGACAACAACCAAACACGCCATACACGGGGTGATTTCTCAAAGATTTAATTCAAAAAGTGTGAAGAAACCATCATTGACTATAGTGTTATATTGTTATATAAGAGGAGTGTGCTGGAGTCACAAGAAATACAACGTAAGGATGATTAAAAGTACACTGAAGACCCAAAAAAACTGGTAGACCTGCCTAATATCGTGTAGTCCCCCCCCCCTCCCCAACACACACAGAAGTGCCGCAAAATGACATGGAATGGACTCCAGTAATGTCTGAAGGTATGCAGGAGGCAATTCCCACCATTAATCCTGCAGGGCAGTCCACAAATCCAATCGGCGCCAATTTGAGAAAGGGTTGCACGTCTGTCACGTTTAATGATTCTAGTCAGTCGTCGGTTGTCCCGTTCTTTCACGATCTTTTTCTGGCCGTAGTGATGTCGAAGATGTGATGTTTTTACCGGATTCCCGATATTCACGGTACACTGGTGAAATGGTCGTACGCGAACATCCAAATGTTATCGCTACCCCGGAGATGCTACGTCCTATCTCTCGTGCGCCGACTATAACACCACGTTCAAACTCACTTAAACCTGCCATTGTAGCAGCAGTAACCGATCTAGCTGCCGACCGCATCGCGTTACTCTGATTGGTTCCATACCTCTGTTATTTGCATACGCACGCCTATACCAGTTTTCTTGGCTCTTCAGTGTAAGTCTCAACTACAATGGATAGTAATAAAGTGAGTGTTTAGGGACAGGGTACAATTTATTCAACATAAGTCGCTAGCAGGAAAGGAATATGTAGGGATGGGGGTAGGAGAATGGAGTCTGGTTCGCTCTCACGTTCAGATTGCGGGATCATGGTGGCTTTGTCTGGCCTATTCCCGTCGCAGACTGGTCAGTCTTCCGTCGTCTCTGGTTCTTCCTACTCTTCTCGTCTCCACCCCTTCGGTCTGTCGCGCTTGGTCCCCAGTCGGAGTTACGGCCGTGAAATGTCGACAGGCACAATCGTGCAGTATTCACTTATTCTTATATTCTAGGCAGAATCTTGAGTATTGTTGCTGCGTAGCAGTCTTCGCTCTTTACTGAATTTTGTTTAGATTGCCGGTGCTGCCGCTGCCACTGCTTGTGGTGAGGTGNCTTTGTCTGGCCTATTCCCGTCGCAGACTGGTCAGTCTTCCGTCGTCTCTGGTTCTTCCTACTCTTCTCGTCTCCGCCCCTTCGGTCTGTCGCGCTTGGTCCCCAGTCGGAGTTACGGCCGTGAGATGTCGACAGGCACAATCGTGCAGTATTCACTTATTCTTATATTCTAGGCAGAATCTTGAGTATTGTTGCCGCGTAGCAGTCTTCGCTCTTTACTGAATTTTGTTTAGATTGCCGGTGCTGCCGCTGCCACTGCTTGTGGTGAGGTGATCGTACAGTAGGCAACGATTGAAAATGGATCAAAATGACACTGGTCAGGCNAAAAGAAACTGTTGCGATGTCTCCGACGATAAAGTTTATTTAATTTCTAATATGGGGAGATAAGTACTTTTGCGCTAAACTAGCTTACTGTTAAATCTGTTTTAACTGTGCACGCTCATCCATGCTTTTCCCAGAACTTGAACCTAGAACGTTGTCTAGCGTCCTGTGTCATGGAGGCAAGCCGCATTCCATGGTTGAACAAGCTTACTGTTCATCTTCACGTTTCAGGCCAATATTATTATAACAGTTTGAGATTTAAAACTTTGAGAATTGTATGTATAGCCTATGTCTGTTTAACATTTAAACCTTCGAAAATTATAAGCAACCACAATTGATAAGGTATTGACTATACTGTGTTATTTATAATGGGTGAAAATCGTATTGGTTCTTCCTAAAATTTGGGGAAATGCGTTTGCCACACTTTGCGCATGTAACATATAGAAAATTTGTTTAATTTAATGGAGTAGACATTAAATATTTGTTTTAGATATTTTTTGGAACGTTATGGGTAATCGCTAAGTGACTACTGCATAACACGCAAAAACACAAAACTATTGCAGATGTAAGATAATTTTCATTTTTCCGCCTTTTGCATATTAGTCACAGAAGCGTGTCAGCGTTAAAGACGACACAGGCACGCACGCACGTAAAGTGCTCCGTAGAGTCTTACCTGCACAGAACTATACCGCTAATAGATTGCAGACTAAAAAACAATACGAAGAAGCTTAATGGTTATGATAATAATAATTAGAATTTTAAATATGTTAATTTAACGTTCTCCGCTCTCTACATCTCTGAACGTTGAGCCCACTGTCGTAAAAAGACGACGGAATCTGTTAATTTTACACCACGGCCTCCGTGATGTCTGTTCGCATGTCACGGTGCCACACAGTTGGCATGGATACACCTGTTAATNATTTTACACCACGGCCTCCGTGATGTCTGTTCGCATGTCACGGTGCCACACAGTTGGCATGGATACACCTGTTAATAAGGACATTCAGACTTCTACGTTTATTTATTGTTTTTCTCATGCCTGCAGGGGCGAATTCTCCACGGTTGGTTTTTAGATCATTTGGTTGTGTCTTCACCCTCCCTTTTCAATAACTCTGTGCCTTTTTTCCCCTGTATGTTTCCATTTCGAATCTTAATATGTACATAGAGCGAAACACAAACTAATTTAGTCTGGTGATTTTCACATCTGTGCACATTAATGCCGTACCTGTCAAGGCACTTTAAAGTCTACCGATTTTGTTTCAGTGCAGTATGAAGTACAAAAGAAGTGTGCTTATTCGGTCTGCAAAGGACCGGAAAAAAAATTATGTGATATTAAGGAAGACGGATGATTTAGTCCTTAATGGACACCACCTATCTTGTCAGAAATAAGTGGGTAATATGAATCCAAAACGAGATACTAAAAACTGTAATGTAATATTNGTGGGTAATATGAATCCAAAACGAGATACTAAAAACTGTAATGTAATATTTCACAGAGTAGCTTATTAGAAAAAGGTTCTCGAAAGTAAAATCTGGTGAGCGCTTGAACAGAACGATCGTTCTGCCCCCAGACTGGCATAACAGCAAGCGCACATACAATCAGAGCTGCTCCCCCCCCCCCTTCTCTTTCTTTCTTCGTGGCCCAGTGTCTTCATCGACAATCAACAATAGATTGTTGGAGGTAGGTTTACGTTCTCGTTTTCTCTGGCACCTGCTCATCGTCGTTGAAGTCTCCGGTGGTTTCGGGAGGCAGTTGGAGAGACGAGTGGAGAGCAGTGGTGTTCAGTGAGAGCAGTTTCTTCCTTCGACAAAGCGATGGGCGTACTCGCGTTCGTAGACATGCAGGTGAACAGAACAATCCATCGTGTATTTGCACTCACCATACCGGACCCACACCTGGGAATATGGTATGGGGAGCCATAAGCTACACATCCCGATCGCCTCCGGTATTCATTTAGGAGAGCATGACGAGTGCACCGTACTTCCGGGACGTTGTCAAGCTTGACCTCTTAACATATCCTGCCNTCGGGAGGCAGTTGGAGAGACGAGTGGAGAGCAGTGGTGTTCAGTGAGAGCAGTTTCTTCCTTCGACAAAGCGATAGGCGTGCTCGCGTTCGTAGACATGCAGGTGAACAGAACAATCCATCGTGTATTTGCACTCACCATACCGGACCCACACCTGGGAATATGGTATGGGGAGCCATAAGCTACACATCCCGATCGCCTCCGGCATTCATTTAGGAGAGCATGACGAGTGCACCGTACTTCCGGGACGTTGTCAAGCTTGACCTCTTAACATATCCTGCCNATTCATTTAGGAGAGCATGACGAGTGCACCGTACTTCCGGGACGTTGTCAAGCTTGACCTCTTAACATATCCTGCCACACTACAGAACCAATCTTCCAGCACGATAACGCGTGTCGCCATGTCGCTTGGGCAACACAGCGTGCTCTACGTAATTTACGCATGCTATCCTGGCCAACTATATCTCCAGACCTCACCCCATAGAGCATGTGTGGGACATGATGGGACGGCACCTGACGTCCAGCCAAACTCCGGCAATGGCTATCGCCCAGCTACGCCTATAAGTACAGAGAGTGTGGCATATCACACCACGTCGCCTTTACTGCAGCAATACGTAATGTGTTTCCAGTCTCCTGAAACCATTGCTTTGCTCTTCTTTCTCTGGCGTTCTATCAACGCAAAATCATGGTCACATGGGAGGAAACTGTGACCGGTGATCATAAACTTTTGGTTGATCTCTGAGAAGTACCCACATCTGATGAGGTACATGTACAAACTGAGAAGCGTTTTGTTGTTGTTTTTGGCCTACGCACCGGTCCGACAGCACAATCAGTTTACACTATTCTGTAGGAAGTAGTACCGTGAATGTTGTCACGTATCTCGGTATACACGGTCCGATTTCTTGTAGGCCTCCTCTTTTAGCGATAACTTCTTGCCACAGAAACATGTTTGTTTGATTACAGGTCATATTGTGGATAGCCAAGTTATATAAGGCATACTCTCGTTGATTTAAAAAATGTCTCNGTTTGTTTGATTACAGGTCATATTGTGGATAGCCAAGTTATATAAGGCATACTCTCGTTGATTTAAAAAATGTCTCAATGGGTGAGCATCGGCGTGAATAGGACTTGCTGTAAATCGACGCAGAGAGTTATGACACATTTGTTGATTCCATCTTCCGCAAGTTATGGACTTCATGTTATGGACTTCGCTCTCACATGCAATTCGTGTCTGCTCCTCTTGATTCTACGTTAAAACAAGTTGAGCGTACAATAGGGTGCACTGCTTACATGCATCTGAACAAGGGGATCCAAANCTTGATTCTACGTTAAAACAAGTTGAGCGTACAATAGGGTGCACTGCTTACATGCATCTGAACAAGGGGATCCAAACAAAAACGTAAAGTCTTGGTTGAAAATGTTTGTGTACAAACTGTAAGTTACGTTATCACTTTCCAGATATCGTTCAAGAAACAACCGGTGCGTCTCCTTCACAGAAAGTTCCATGATCAAACATTTCTTTGCAGACGAATTTCGACTATAACGACATTCCGTTGTGGGAAAACTTGCAATATGCTCCCTAAACTTTTGTCTGTCATTATTGTCCCGTGCACGAGGCCGATTCAATTGTTTTCCTCTTCCATCCGTTGGAGCTACTTCCCCATTTTTCATTTTTNATTGTCCCGTGCACGAGGCCGATTCAATTGTTTTCCTCTTCCATCCGTTGGAGCTACTTCCCCATTTTTCATTTTTCTTAGCAGGACACTGATACGTTTTAGAGTAACTGAAAACACGTTCGTTATTGTCTTGAGGTATACCGGTTTTCCATNCTTAGCAGGACACTGATACGTTTTAGAGTAACTGAAAACACGTTCGTTATTGTCTTGAGGTATACCGGTTTTCCATCTATGTTCTAATCGAAAGCTGCAAGTTTCCTTGATGTTGCGTCACCTTCCCAGGTCGCCTGCGTATCGGCTCACGTATATGTACGAAACTCCGAAGAAAAAGCGTTTGACCATTGTAATCCAGTTGATAAAACCTTCTGAACAATCAATGCACAGTGTGAATAAAAATTGTGTTGCATCCAGCTTTCGTAAAACATTCCTGACAGCCTCGAACATGGATAGGCAGTTCCTTTCCCTCTTTACCTGAATTTCGCAACTTTTCGTGCTTGTCACGCTACTCTTCAGTATTCAGTGATCGTTTTTTACAAGAACCCAAACTATTACATTCACTAAGCGATACACTAACATCATTCATGTTGGGAATGAATATAACTGCACGACACAGCAAACGTATTTGTACGTAGCGAGCTGACTACTGACTAGCAGGTGAAGCTCAGTGATAGTGACGGGAGGTTGAGGAAAGCTAAATGTGCCCTTCTTCCGCCAGCGCTACCGGGATTTGTTATCTTACAACGGGTATTTCTGACATCTAGCGGGAGGGTGTGAATAATACAAATATCATCAAAGTGTCGGTCATCACACAGTAGCGTGTTGCACAAAAAGACAATTATGGAACATTTGTAACACATGCCCTTCTTCTAAACAACTATTCAATTGATGTTTGGGAAGTATATTTACAAGTACACCACAGACAGAAATACTGTTTACTATTACATAGGTAAATGGATACAGAATGGTGGACATTTGCATGAAATCAGTTTTCTGGAATCAGTCGTGTTTGGTGTAATTCGGGAAGGCGGTTATATGCAAGCGGAATGTGGTAAAGTGTAGCATTTCTGGACATGCAGTTTTCAAAATAATTGTATTTGTTTAGATATGTTTCTGCATTTCACTACCAATTTTTTATTTTGTTTATTTTAATCTTTCAATATCATAAGTTTCCCTTTTGAAAGTTAAACTGAAGAGTACGTATCTGAAAGCACAAAGAAAGTTCTGGTAAATAATGGTTCATTAGATTATATTTTTACATTTCTCGATACTATATTTTATTTTTACGAAAATTTTAATGCCACATTTTCTTCTATAAAATCTAAACTGTCACTATTATGAGTACTATGTCAATGTCAATTTGTAAAAATATAGGACAGATTTTTTAATTTTGTAGTGGAATAATACGCACTATAAATGAAGCAAGAGTTACAAATAGTTATCCACTATCCCGATTTAATATGCTACCGTAATTATACACATAACAACGTAGTAATATCTTAAGTATGTCTTGCATTCAACACTCGTGTAAGATGGCAAGGTTAATGGTAATTTCGTACCAAAATTTCTCGATCAATACAGAGATTTTATATACCTAAAAAGATCAAGAGAGAGGTCGTATCATAGAACAAACGATTCTATTGGTCCTACGCTTAGGTGACAGAAAGATAGGGGTAAATAATACATTTAACCCTTTCATACCCACTTTAATTTACGGTTTCAGGTGTTGCAAACAAATGATAAATTCTGTACTTAAGTACAGACACTTGTTTCGTTGTCACAGCCAATGAGCTGTATGCTTTATATTCAGCTACAACTATATGAACCAATGATGACCTAGACCAGCAAGACGGCTTGCAAATAATAATGTACCCACAGGTGAGATCATTAGTCATTGTCCTTCACAGTACAGAACAAACATTACCTACACTTGCGTAATGTACACAACTGTGCACGCTGGGTCTGAATGGGCTAAGTAGTGCGAAGAAGAGTCAGGCTAAACATACTGCTGTCGATAACGCTTTGTATTTTATTTATAAATGGAGTTCAAACAGTGTCGGAGGTGAGTGTGAAGGAAACTCCTTCATATTAATTAATATCCTCTATTGTAATGCAAAACTTGAGCAGAAACTTCGATATTAACATTGTGGTTATTAAATCGTCATCGGGGCCGTAAATTCTCTTGAAAAATTCATTTTGGGTCTTGTAAAATCAGCTTAAGTTTATTTATTCTTAAAGAAAGCCATGCTCATAGTTGTACAGCAGAAAATCTAAGTATTCACAGAGAAGTGATCAAATTTTATATTAACTCGGTCGACGTATTGCTGGCCAGTATTATCAGGTAATATATAGTATATGAATAATGTAAGTTTCATTAGTAGTCTACCGAAGCACGGAATGCAACTTCTTTTCAAAGATAAAAATAGAGATTCAATAAAAAAAATGTGTTCAAATGACATTGCAGTAATGTTCTTTTTTACTGTAAGAGTACACGCCGTAAATTTGGATACGGAAAATTCGGCTATAAATTTTTAAGCCCGCAGATATCACACAAACCCCGCCTCCATTCAATTCATACATTAATGATGAAGTAGACGGATTTTTATCTACAGCTTATTTCATCAACACTGACTCGCGAATTGCGTAAAAACTGTTAAAATAATGTTCAATCCACCAAGGGAATATGGCGGTAGAGTGGGCATGCCAACTGCGTACAATAAATGCTTTGATGTTTCAGTTCACAGCTTTCGACTAAGTTGTGACGAAAAATAAGATATAGTTAAGTTGCGTATTTTTCCCCGTAAAACCCTGGGTTTGTTGTAAAACCAAATGTAAACAAACTGCGCGCCATTGTTTGAACTAAATCATTCTGACTCTTGTGGCTGAAATTCTCGAGCAAGTGTTGGGGACATACGCCATCGTTAAAACAATGGCGAGTAANTCATTCTGACTCTTGTGGCTGAAATTCTCGAGCAAGTGTTGGGGACATACGCCATCGTTAAAACAATGGCGAGTAATTTTTAATTTTTTACGTTTGGTTTTACAACAAACCCGCATTAAAAAAATACATACTACTGTGCAGGCACACAAAGATGGTTGTAGTTCGGCTGGCATGCACTTTTTAAAAATTTAGTCTCTGTATGCTTAATTATTTGGTAGTGTACTATAAGTGAACTCTCGCTCTAGCATTGTCTCAAATATATTTGTGTGTATTGTATGTCTGTCAGAAATGTCGAAGCCACCAAAAATCACGTCCAATGCAACATTTTTTCAACGTGCGCTTTTGTTCGGGTAAGGCAAAATTGCATTTTATAAGAAACAAGAGGTTGTATCGATAATAAAAAGCTACTCAACCTCATAAATTTTTGGCCATAAAAATACGTTTTCTATNAGAAACAAGAGGTTGTATCGATAATAAAAAGCTACTCAACCTCATAAATTTTTGGCCATAAAAATACGTTTTCTATCATTTACAATTTATATTTCTATGTGCGTAAACATCATGCTTGTCTCTGACTATTCTCATTTCTGCATTATACAAAACTTCGAAAAGGAGAATGTCACGATGCTACTATTTATTCAGGCATCACTTGTAAATTGATAGTTAGCGTAACGTTAAAGAGCTAGGTCCCGTTTCTAATATCANTACTATTTATTCAGGCATCACTTGTAAATTGATAGTTAGCGTAACGTTAAAGAGCTAGGTCCCGTTTCTAATATCATAATTTCAGTTCTACTCAAATTATGCAAATCGTGTGTTCATGCCCTATCGTCTCCAATCGGAGTATTTTTACTACATGAATGCAGGGTAAATCTTCCTACAATCCTAGTTCGCCCCTGTTTAGAATATTGGAAATACTCAACTCTCCCAGATCCACAGACATTTTCTTTGTTCTTAACGCGCCCAGCTCCAGCTTTTGTGCCGAGATGCTAATCGGGAGGTGGCTTACAACTAAGAATTTAAATCTAAAAACGACCCGCATATGAATGGGTTACATGGAATTCGAACCCGGGGACGACGTGGCCCATAATCGCCTTAATGTCTTTGTTGACTGAGATTGCCACACCTTTCTTATATAATATTTAAAGTGGCCTAAACCAATAGATAGATAATGCATTAGCACCAATATGCTGTCAAAATGGCTTTAAAATAATAGTAACGCATTCAAAGTATTTTAATAATCATAAAGTGATATTATATCTACGTCCAACATAAGGCAGACAGTGGCTACGAAAAAAAATCTCCCTAGAAACCAGCTCAACAGCTCATATAATAGAGATTCTCTACTACCGTATTGTTAGCTCAGAGTGGCCGCGCCGGCGACAGCACAGGTGACGCGACGAGCGTCGGGGCGTCAAGTAGTTCCATTTTAAGTGCGAGACGCGTGGAATGCGTCCAACAGCAGGCGTTGCCCGCGTCACGTCAGTGGCGCAATACGGCTGACTCATCGCTCCAACATGGCCGCCCTCACGGGCCGGTGCTGGCCACGGCGTCTGGGTGCGCAGCTCTCGTTCCCTTGCCAACATCCCGTGACGTCTTGGCATACACTGTTGTGTTGACATGGGTTAGCGACAAACATTTTCCTTTCGCCCTTTGCATTTCTCCTCCCACGTTAATGCATTCGTAAATGGTAGCGGGAGCCGTGGTGGTGAAATTATTAGACCACTTACCCATCTCACAGATGAATCGNTAATGCATTCGTAAATGGTAGCGGGAGCCGTGGTGGTGAAATTATTAGACCACTTACCCATCTCACAGATGAATCGGGCTTGATTTCTGGCGGGGCGTAGTGCGCGGGAATGGTATACTTTTATACGAATATATTTATATATATAACTAAAATTTATTAATAAAGTGTTTTATGAAATAAGTTAACAGATACAATAACAACGAAAGATTGCAATACAAACATTAAGAGTGAACATAAGCAACATTCCAGCATACATTCTTNACAGATACAATAACAACGAAAGATTGCAATACAAACATTAAGAGTGAACATAAGCAACATTCCAGCATACATTCTTCTGTCAATTGAAGTTTGAATGACAGTAAATAATGAAACTGGAACTAATAATAAAATAAAATATCCAGTCGGGGTAAATGACCAAAACCTCAAAGCGAACGAAGATAAAAATAAACAAGAACACATGAAAAAAGTAACTAAAAACGGAACCTATAGTAGAAATAATAATGAGAGGTCAAAACAATAGAATCCAGGAAGAAAATTAAAATTGCATACCACAGACCAGCAAATCGAAAAACTGAAATTGGTAGGATAACGTACGAGATAGACAAACCAAATTAACTGAAATAAAATTAATAATACCGGAAAGTTTATAGCTGTGTCTCCCGCGTGTAGGTCCCCGTGCAACCATAGGTGTTATAAAGTGCGCTAATGAAGAAATTAGGAAAGTGCATTTATCTTTTTACTGAGCTGAGTCGAGCCAATCCGAACGGGACAAGTGAGAGCCCTGCTTAACCCAGATTTTTGCGTGTAGTAAACTTGGCGGACGTTGACATTGACCGTCGGGTTTCCTCGAGGCACTCTAGTTCCCTCCGCCATTGAACTGCGCCAATGCTAAATCCTCACACCTCTTCATCCCCACTGGCGCTAGGGATGTAAACTATTAAGCGATGCAAAAACGTCACTCGCCAAATGCTTCCTTGATTAATCTCGATGAATTACTCCATTCATACAGGTGACATGTGCACCGCTGTTTTTTCTTTTCGGCATAATCATTTATGTTCTCGTTATAGCCCATTGTTCCAAACCTAGCCAACAAGGTTACCATGAAATGCTTTTCATACCCCCTGATAACACATTAGTGATCTTTAAAATAACCCGGTACGATATGTGTTAGAAAACAGAATACACACGTAGGCAAGCCACAGTTCTTAAACTCTCTCCTCTGCTCCCTTTCTCACACACACACGCACTCACTAAAACATACACTTTCTCTTTGAAATAATCTCTTTCCCTCTCCAGGGTAGCAGTCACTCCATAACTGGATAAAATAATGCCCACGGCGTAGAAGTGATGAAATGTAACAGTAGGGAGGGGGAACGGAAATACATCTAATGACCACTGCAGTTGGCCGTTGACAACACTGTCATATATCCTATTTGCAAAATTGCTGGCTCTGATCAGCCCACGTTCGAATCCGGATTGTAGCGACGAGAGGATTGACGAGCAAGCCACCAAACCATTGATGACAGTGTTCCGCAAAAATAAACCAAAATTACAATTGTTTGATTCTTATCGTGAAGCATGATGGATGGTGGCTATACAGAGGATAATTTAAAGAAAAATGTATATATGCCAGGAAAGGACTGCAATTATGGTCTCTGACAGAATAAGTGGTATTGAGATAGTAAATTGAGTGTTCATTAATTTAATTTTAATGTTTCCTTTGTGCACGGTTATTCTGAACTGCGTACAAGTTCTAATTGTATGGGATTGTAAAATGGTGAGGTCACGCGCATGTCTGTTCGACAAAAACCTGGGGTCTGAAATGCGATAGGACTGGAATATTGCGGAGAATGCACCTCCGAAATATGCAACACTTCTAACAGTTGAGACGTCGACTGTTAACTGAGGCTGTCGTCTACCCATGTTTCAGTAATAGACTTTCCACTTGTAACGGACATTCTCGCATTAAAAATTTTGAAACACTGAGTATAGAGTTTAAATAAGTCTTGGTGCAGACAGCACACACTAGGAGCCAATGCATGAATCAGTTAGGCCACCATGCCGGTAGTGGTGTGTTAGTGCCATTACATCGTACATTGAAGAGCGAGTTTTGAATTCAGAATGCAATTCCTAGTCATATTTTGCCAGAAAATAGATATTGTGTTAAATTCTTACTGAGAGGATTCTGCGATACCTAATAACACGTTCAATCAACTGTTAGAAATATAAGCACCAAGAACCATGTGTACAAATGACTTGTATTCGAATTGAAGTATAATTTTNTATAAGCACCAAGAACCATGTGTACAAATGACTTGTATTCGAATTGAAGTATAATTTTTACTTAGAATACTAACTTAGACAACATTATACGTAAAACAGGAAANAAATAGATATTGTGTTAAATTCTTACTGAGAGGATTCTGCGATACCTAATAACACGTTCAATCAACTGTTAGAAACATAAGCACCAAGAACCATGTGTACAGATGACTTGTATTCGAATTGAAGTATAATTTTTACTTAGAATACTAACTTAGACAACATTATACGTAAAACAGGAAANATGACTTGTATTCGAATTGAAGTATAATTTTTACTTAGAATACTAACTTAGACAACATTATACGTAAAACAGGAAATCTACTAAGGATCAGAATTTTAGGTACCTGGGGAACAGGCAGTTCTCCTGATATTTCAGATTTACTCTGAGATGAAACAAATTGAGTCGACTGTACATTTTAGAGGATTTTCTCTCCAAATTCAGAATCTTTCACAATAAAATTCATACTGCCGAACACAGTCCTAAATGTAGTAACACAACTTGATCAAAAGCATCAAGTATCCGGACACACCTCTGTAAACGCAAACTCGCGTATAGCTGTCACTAAGACTGCCGCTGCCGCTATAAAAGGTGTTGGTCAGTGCTACGCGATACCGGAAGAATAGGTGGAGCAAGGGGGCTCAGTGACTGCGAACGTGGCGTAGTTATTTGTTGCCACATCAGTAAGCAATCTGTCAGCCATTTCTTCCTTTCATAAGTCGCCCAAGTCAACCACCAGGGATGTAATTTTGAAGTGGAAGCGTGAAGGCACATCCACAAGACCGCAGCGGGGTAGGCCACGCGTGTTGACAGATAAGGACTATCGAGCATTGAAGACTTAGATTGCTTGTCACCGTGTGATACCATCACTCGCAAATTCCGCAGTGCCACCTAATTGTGAAGCTAGCACCATGACTGTGCGCTGAAAGTTACGAAGACTGGTATTCAAAGCTCAGGAATCTGCTCATAAACGTCACATTTAGCATGTGAACGTGAAGTACCGCGTTCGGTGTATAGAGCCGCCACTGAAATGTGGAAGACTGGACACGCGTGGTTTGGAGTGATGAATCATGCCATACCTTGTGGCATTCCGAAGGATGGTTTGGACATGGTAAATGCCAGGTGAACGCTATATGCCTGTCTGTATAGTGCCTATGGTGAAATTCGGCGCAGTGGGGTGACAGTATCAGGGTGTTTTTCATGGAAGGGACTAGGTCCTCTGCTAGCACTACGGGGGACGTCAAAGGCAACGGAAAGCTATATGGACATTTCGACCAGCTACGTGTTGTCTACATTAGAAGACCATTTCGGAGATAACTGTGCGTTTCAACAGGACAAGACTATTTGCTACGAAGCTTGGTCTGTTCGTGAANAGAAGACCATTTCGGAGATAACTGTGCGTTTCAACAGGACAAGACTATTTGCTACGAAGCTTGGTCTGTTCGTGAATGGTTTGTGGAGAATACGGTTCCGGAAATTGCTTGGCCAGCCCAGAGACGACTGCGCGCCATACCCCAATGATCCAAATCACCTACTACACTTGCTACAGCGCTGCTGGAAGAATGGTCGGCCATTCCCCTGGATACATTCAGACACGTTGTTGACAGTATCCGCCACNGTATCCGCCGCAGGGTTAGAGCTGTAAGAAAGGTTAAGGGTTAGCCCACCCACTGAGCATTATATCAGAGGGACACAAGACAGTTTTGCGTTAAGTGTCAGGATACTTTTGAACAGAAAGAGTATTTTAGTACTTCAATGGAAGAGGTGTCTAATTTGGCATTCTACACCACCTAGTTGTCTGAAGAATTAAGTTCGAGAACCACTGTTATTGTGTATTCATTATGTTATTCAGTGGCAAAACTGGCAGAAAGCTGGACGTTGGGTAAGTAGTTTGTTGCCTGTTACGACAGAATGTAGCATTATCTTACCCAACAAAAGAGTGAAGGTGATGGTTGGTCCACTAATGACAAAGAGGCAGATGTAGCATTTGGAAGAGGTGTAGGAAGGGCGAGAAATGAAATTCGCACGTTGTCATGTTGCCAGTAATTTTTTCGGAAGCGCGCCCGCAGCTGCTCCGAAGTATTTCACATCGTTTCTGGCCGCGTCGCGGGAAATCTGTTTTGCAAAGTCTGGGCAACTTGCCAGGAGGGCTTTTATAACAGCATAGCGTGTGCGCATGTATTCAAAACAAATTGTATTTTAATAATACATTACCGGCAAACACATATTTGCCCTTTCACTCCTGGCGTAGTAAGTCAGTGTAAGAGTATTGCAGCACCAAGAAGCCACAGCACTCAACAGTAGACACCGCTATTTTATAGGCAGTTACTTGTCGCCTGCTAAATGAATTTTTTTTTTGCTTTCGAGTTTATTCGACGTAGTACAGCTTAATGATTTGCGGTAATTGTTTAATTTTTTTGGCACATTTAAAGATTGTATGAGAAAAAATACAATGCAAACTTGTATATTTCATTGTGCAAGTGTTCTCTTAATGATTTGCGGGATTTCTATCGTTTCTGGTTATGACTTAAATCCTAGCTACTCAAAATGTATTTCGCGAAATAAGGCTGCGTCCAACTCGTGCCAAATCGCTTTCAGATTGATAAACTAAATTAATGCTACGCTTCGCTCCGAATCCGGGCCTGCGATGGTTTAGTTGTAAAACACAGTATTGCCAAATCCAGCCTCACGCCTTTTTACGCCAGACTACTCCCCTATTGAGTTCACTCTGAAATAAGAACAGATACAAACAGTAAACATTACTTATTTGTTAGTACGAATTATTTCTGTAAACCTTTAACTTTTTTCCTTCCCAAAGAAAGAAATTATTTTTGGGAGAGAAGTTCATAACTGATAATGTTCATGTACTTGTTTGCATGCCATCTTCAGACCTAGTAACTTCACAGCTAACAAACCATTAAATATAATGCAGTAGAGTTGAGAAGTTTTTGAGAGCGTTGGCTGAGAAAAAATAGTGATNCAGCTAACAAACCATTAAATATAATGCAGTAGAGTTGAGAAGTTTTTGAGAGCGTTGGCTGAGAAAAAATAGTGATCGTTTTGTAGAATATTAATAAAACTATTTTTGAAAGTGAATGTGTGTCCTTGGGCGAAGTCTCGTAGGCATTAGCTACGGACCACGAGCTTGCGCGATCGTATGCCGGGCCAGGCATGAGTGCTTGTATGTTTTTGCATACATTTCCGGTGATCATGTTTTGCATATTTCCTCAAATAAGTGCAATGACAATAAACTATTTGTGTAGGAAATTCTTCGTAAAAAATACTTTTCCCGTGCACATTTTCGAATGGAAAAAGCACTATACTCAAAATCGTTTGTTAGACCATTGTCAGATTCGNATACTTTTCCCGTGCACATTTTCGAATGGAAAAAGCACTATACTCAAAATCGTTTGTTAGACCATTGTCAGATTCGTCTATTGTGACAAATTAGCTTTTTGTATATTGCATAGTTTTCTATCTGTTCCTATTCAGATGTATATTTCCGATATATTCATATTTAGTATAGTTGAACAGATTTATTTTGGCCTGAAACACTAAATCTTCGCCANGAACAGATTTATTTTGGCCTGAAACACTAAATCTTCGCCAAAAAAAAACACCAGTGGTTCCAAGTAAAGTTTTATTTTTAAACCTGCTGTTTCCTATATTGTTTTTTCAACTGACGTTATGGCTTAAACTCTGATTTCATACATTTTCAATAGGTAACCACAGTGGTGCAGTGGCTAGGGTGCTCGCCTACCACCGAGGCGAACTGGGTTTGATTCCCGGTGGGGTCGCTCCCAGATTTTCTCATGTGGGAATTGTGCCTGACGATGCGGCTTGTCGATGAGTTTTCTTGGGGATCTCCCATTTCCCCCACCCTTGCTTTCCAGCGCTACTCCATATTCATCTAGATTCGCTCTAATCAGCTCTCAAAGATCTTTACTCCATTCATCTTGCTTAACGATCACATTAAACCATAGATTGTATAGTTTTATAGCCAATTTTCTATAATATTCTCCTAAAGTATGTACCTAGAGGTCAGGCGTTGTATTTTAGTCCCGTCAAAAAATTAATTCGGAGAACTTCAGTAACTCCTAATTTAAGTAATCTAAAATATTTGTGTGGAAAAGGAGGTAGATAAAATTCGCAGAGGAGCAAATCTGTATTTGATTCACGCTATTTCTTGAACAGAAAATTTCGAAAAGTTCATGAACAATAACTGTTGTAACTGTAAGGACCGGATGGAAGAGAGTTTTACGAACCAGAGANAAATTTCGAAAAGTTCATGAACAATAACTGTTGTAACTGTAAGGACCGGATGGAAGAGAGTTTTACGAACCAGAGAGAACCGGCCGCCATCCCATTGCAGGTTATCCAGGCGGGAGCTTGCGGTGACCAAGAACGTTTGTGACGTCGCAGACCGAAATCACGCCAAAACATTGTCTGGACTGGGATGGGAGACTCGTTATGTTTTACATAAGCTTCCACTGCAAATGCAGGATATTGTACAGACTACGGCACCGCGATTACTAAGCGGGACATCGTTCACAGTCCTGCAAACTGTCATCCCTCACGCATACCTGCACACTATAGCATTAAGCACATGTACACTAGCACTTCATGCATGGTTTATTCACTACTATTTACTCTGCCCGACCCTGTAGTTTCCGTTCGCAGCACGTAAACCAATTTTACCTACAGCTCCGTACATCTGTAAAAAAAAACTCGCTTTTTGTTTCATTTACTAGCTTTACTCGTAGAGGGGGAAAACCCGGGATAGATTACACATACGAGATGCGCAGTAACCACTCTGTCTCCGAACTCTGAACATTGGGTTGGTTTTCTGCCAAGACTATAAAAAAAACCTGGATAGGGCTTGAGGTTAGAACGCTGTTTATGAAGGAAGTGCTTTGATATATTTGTCCACTTCCGCTATCCTAGTGTTAATTAATCTAGATGAGATTAAATTTGGTAAGAGTATTTTATTTATGTAAAAGGAAGTATATGTTGAAAACTAAAATGTAAACAATCACTTTCACCATTGTTGACCGTGTGACTTTGACAGTTGTATTGACGATGGACGAATCAATGTTGCGGACATGCGCAGAAGACAAAAATCGGTCTACCTCATATTTAGTGTAAGGGTTTATTAACGCTCCCGCTGTTGTGCCACGAGCCTGAAAGGTAGATGTCTTCACCTAAAAACTGTGCGCACACAAATGGCTTACGCGTAAGTCGTACGAAGAACTGTCAACCACCCCCCCCCCTCCACTCTCTCTCTCTCTCACACANTGTGCATGTTGTACCGTATGGTTCTGTTAAGAGAAACGTCAAAAGTACCAATAACTGAGGCAGATATGATCCCTCTTCAAATTTAAATGTTAAAATGACTACACAGTCTCTCTGTGTTGGCTCCAAATAAAACTTCCGGTTGGCATCTTCCCAACACTTCTAATTTTACACTGCCAAATAAATTATTGTAGAGAAGGTTTGGAGTCAGGCCGCTCAGTCAAGATACAGAGGAGCATCTTGCAATCTAGCTGCTCAAATGTGGGCATTCATTGAATATCTTTCATGTAAAAACACTTTATAAGCAGTATTTTTTCTTTTTTAGTATTGCAGTAAGATAGTGAGTGATTGTTCATTGTGGAAATTATCAGTTGCTTTCTCACTGGGCACTGTAGTACAGTAACTAACGAGAGTACACAACTTCCTGAGAACCGAAAATCTAACCCTACTCGTAACTACTTTAGCAGAAAAACTGCAAAACTACGAATTATTTTACAGAATTTATTACCAACTCAACCTCGAAAATATGTCTGAAGTGATATAGGACTTGAAAGAATTCCGAGGAAAGCAAGTGGCTATAGGCAAAATTGCAATTTATTTTACAACTATAAGGAAAATAAATCCGCTTTATTTGATTTTGGCACTTACTCGCGCAACTACATTCATACGCTGGAATGCTTTCCGCTGTACCATCATGATCTCAGACAAGAGGGAGAGAGTTTTATGATACGCAATTTATCATACACTTTGTCTAAGTCTGCAAAATCTGAGAACTTGGCAACCGCGAGTTACCGGGGACTTTAACTGGAAGGTTGGGCAATCTGCCAGAAACATGGGCCAAGAGAACGCACTTCATCCTCTATGCCAACAAAGAAGTCGTACGTGAACAAATAGAAAACAATGTTCCATTGCCATCACTACTCTGACGCAACCTAGAAAAAAAAAATCACCAGCTCAATATTCATTCAAGTTTTTACTAAGTTCACGATCACCTTAGTCCAGTGTTACCGGCTAGATGTCGCGCCCAAGAGGCGATGACGGCAATCATAATGACAAGACTCCCGTGAAATTTCTCAGAATTTAAGCTAAGAGCTATGTAATATCGTTATCATCAGTGAACATTAATTTTACACGCAAAACTGTGCGTGCACTTTGTTATGGATTGGGACATTTTGAGTATATACAATGTAGTAAATCTGAGCACTTCTGGAAGCACTGCTTAGGTTCTAGGTTCTTATTTTTGTTCGTTATGTAATCTTCCGCCTCGTGTTTACATTAACTTCGTCATGGGCCTATTTACTACATATTTAGTATCCTTGCGCTGATGAAGCGACACTAATTTTTTGGAAACACAGACTTGTTACTATTGCGCTGCTGTTATTATTATTATTATTATTATTATTTCAAAACTTCTATCTTTCCTTTCTATGTGTAAAATGAAGAGAAGTCAATAGGAATTTATTCCAGCAACCACAAATTTAAATATTACGCTTTTATTACGATCTCAAGATTTACAGCTACAGTAATCTAATAGAAATTCATTGGTAACGTTAACTTTACATGATGGGACTAGCAGGATATATACAGTGGCTGACATTAATATTCGGCCACCGATTATTATCGCAGTTTCATGGCCTTAAGTTACATTAGAAAGGAAGATAAACATAAAACATAATGCAAATTAATTTTTGTGTGCTTTAAATGAAATACAATAGTAGCCAATAACTGAAATAAGTAGTGCAAGTTAATGAAACCCAATATTTTGTCCTCTCGTGCTGTATAAGTACGTCACTTTAATATTCGGCCAGTTGTGGTGGACGCGTGGCACAGGCACGATGCACATTGCGTTCGTACCTCGTGTCATTCCCTGCACGCTCTCTGCTCTGAGAGGTTGTATTGGGTAACTCTGTTAGCTGCGTCAGTCAGGCAAATGAGACGAATGGGCAAGAATACAACGTTTCAAAAGAGATAGCTGGTAATTGTTATCACGCAAAGAATAAATCTCAACGAGAAATTGCAGAGCACTTTAATCTGCCGGGGTCCACTATCAGACACATCATAAGAAGGTTTGAGAAGTAATAAAGAATATATTCGGTACCTCAAAAATGACAGCCAAAGAAACTAAGCTAGGGAGAAGAATGTCTAGTGATCAGGAAAATAAAGAAAGNTCGGTACCTCAAAAATGACAGCCAAAGAAACTAAGCTAGGGAGAAGAATGTCTAGTGATCAGGAAAATAAAGAAAGATCCGAAAATTTGTGCTTGCAAACTTATCACGGAGGTACTCAATGAATGTGGAAAGAACTTCCTTCCAGAAACCATACGATTTATCAGAAAAACAGGATATAA
Source organism: Clitarchus hookeri (assembly GCA_002778355.1). Classification (NCBI taxonomy): domain Eukaryota; kingdom Metazoa; phylum Arthropoda; class Insecta; order Phasmatodea; family Phasmatidae; genus Clitarchus; species Clitarchus hookeri. The sequence goes on from NQII01000086.1 coordinate 768,499, forward strand.
TTTCAGGGTACCTAGAAAGAAGACTTTTATTTATGAGGTGAATAGAAGAAAACGACTAAGTTCGCAAAAGACCACGCTGACAAAGATGAAAGCTGATGGAATGAACAATAAAAACGACTACTCTGTTTTAACTTACACAAACCAAGTGATGGCAGGGTAACAGTATGGCGCAAGCCAAACGAGGAGCTAAAACTTGGGAAGATACAACCTACTGTGAAACACGGTGGAGGTAGTATTATGATCTGGGGCTATGTATNCACGCTGACAAAGATGAAAGCTGATGGAATGATGTTATTTTTGCTGATGAGACAAAATTGAATGTGTTTGGTTCATATGGCAGGGTAACAGTATGGCGCAAGCCAAATGNTGCTGATGAGACAAAATTGAATGTGTTTGGTTCATATGGCAGGGTAACAGTATGGCGCAAGCCAAATGAGGAGCTAAAACTTGGGAAGATACAACCTACTGTGAAACACGGTGGAGGTAGTATTATGATCTGGGGCTATGTATCTTTAGCAGGTGTTGGAGAGGCTGTAGTGTCGATGTAACAATGAAAAAGGAAGACTCTCTCAACATCCTGAAAGAAAACCTACACAAGACTGCTGATAATATGGGCATTAGGAACACGTTTAAATTCTACCAAGGTAATGACCCAAAACACAAGTCGTACATTGTCAATAGCTGGCTTTCGCATAACTGTCCCAACGTCATTAACGCACCTCTTCAATCACTCGACCTGAATCCCATAGAAAATCTGTGGGAGGAACTCAAAAAAAGACTACGTACTAAAACAGTTAGGTCCACAAAGGAATTAGAGAAAAGGTTTAAGGAATGATGGAGTAAGATTGGCTCCGAATGTACCAGGAAAATAATTGCTAATATGCCACAACGCCTGCGAGAAGTAATTAAACAGAATGGCCATGCAACCAGGTACTAAAAGACTGTTTGTTTAGTTTGCAAAGAGGATTATGTTTGGTTTGAATGATGATGGTCGAATATTAAAGTGGCGTACTTATGCAGAATGGAATGATAAAATCATATTGTTTGTTAAGTTGCGTTGCTCATTTCAGTTATTGGCTACCATTACATTTCATTTAAAGCACAAAAGAATGATTGTGCAATATGATTTAAGTTTATCTTCATTTCTAATGTAACATAAGGCCATGAAACTGCGATATTCATCGGTGGACGAATTTTAATGTGAGCCACTGTAT
>NQII01000086.1:779084-802314 GCA_002778355.1 Clitarchus hookeri
ACCACTCGTGGCCTACATAACTGTCGCAAACGTCCACGGGACACCACTTTACGTGAGAAGCGCGATTCTTATTCACTTTTCCGCTCATCGGGATCACAGTAACGTGAGCATTAATAGCTGGCCGTAGCGGAGTTGACTATATTCTGATGGCAGGTGACCACTACACATCGTGCATGGCAAATTCCGCCCCGCTTATTGTTTCGACGACGTAAATCGGTTCCAGTTAAGAGGAAAAGTGAATAAGAATCGCACCTCAGGGCGCATGTTGGCTTGTGCGTTTCTCCCGCAGTTGTTAAATCTTTGTATCGTGAAGAAAAGTACAAAGATTCTCAAGACTTAGTTTTTACTTAATGCTGCTTAAAATTATCTTCTTTCTGCTAACAATTTACTTAAATTAAATTTTTCTTCAGTGTAGCAATTTATTTTGCATTAATTTTCTTGTTAAACGCAGCCATACGTCACGCATTTCATAATAGGCTATCGCATTCTCTTGCGACTAGTATCTTGGCGCGCTAGCAAAATGTGCTCTTGAAATGTGTGATGCATGATAATGAAACTCTAAATGAATGTATTTAGGTTAAGTAGTGAAGGTAATCTAAAATGAAACATAAGAAGGCAAGCAAAATTACTTGTGTACATTTTGGCGAGAATTCATTCCGCTTTTCAAACAGCAAAATTAATTTTAAGTTTGGTGTATTTTTCTTTGTTTAACATTACTTTTGAATAAAAGGTTTGTGAGGAACATTCTTCACATCAAAACTAATACCTTTTCATTTTACGCTCGGGCATACATGCCACATTAAATATTATGTTCATTCATTTGTAAATGCTTCACAGAGCAGGCTATCTGTATTGTTATTTGCTTTAAGTTTACACCTAACGAATGGGTATTTAATTTTGGTTTCAGATCTACACTTACATATCTAGCAAGGTAGTGGGCATCCTCCTGCGAGCAAGGAAGCAGAAGCTAGTGGACTTCGAAGGAGAAACTTTATTTCAGGTAACACGATATCTTAAGCAAATTTTCAGTTAAAGAAGTCAATAACTTCCATGTCAATATATTAATCACCTTAAATTTACTATGCAGTTCGTGAACCAGCAGCATAATGTATATTAACGTTTGTAAAAAATTCAACACCAAGAAGAATACAAGTGATAGAAATGAACTTTGTACCACAGATTAGGTACATGATAATACACAATTCATTAAGATTATGTAACTGTACATTATCTCTGTCCTTGAGAATTCAGTATGGTGTGAAACCCCCACGTGCTGCAATCAGAGCCCCTAAACGTCGTGGCATGGAATCGAAGAGGACCTGGATATGTTCCTGGGGAATTTCCCTCCTCGCGGTTTGTATGAGAGTCCACAAAGCATCAACAGTGGTAGCTGGAGAACCGTGACGAACAAGTCGCCGACCAACCATATCCTAAACATGCTCGATGGGCGACATGTCAAGCGAACGTGCAGGCCAAGGAAGCAGTGGTGCCCGTCGTTCATTGAAGAAGGCTTGCACATTCCTTGCCACATGTGGCCGGGCATTGTCCTGCTGAAACATGGCATGTGGAGTTGCCTGAAGGATGGATAGTACCTCAGGCTCTAAAACCTCACTGACGTAGCGGTTGCTGTCCATATTGCCCTCAATACGTAGGAGTCGAGATCGCATGTTGTATCCAATGGCGCCCCAAACCATCACACTTGGCGTTTGCCCGCTATGCAGCTCCACAATGCAGGTTGCCAGATTGCCGTAACCATGGTAGCGTCTAACACGTATGTGGCCATCACTGTAGAACAGGTTGAAGCGGGACTCTTCCGGAAACACTACATTTTGCCACCCAGCACGCCAGCGGCGGCGTTCACGTGCCCATTGCAATCTGAGGCGTTTGTGGTTTCTGGACAATGGAGGTCGACGCAATGGCATGCTTGCCACCAGTCCAGTCCGCATCAGACTGCGTCAAACCGTCCGCACAGACAGGTCCACACCCGTTTTGCAGTGCTCCAGTGTCGACCCAACACTGTGGACGTGGCTGTAAGGTCAGTCACGTCCATGCGGGCAAAATGGCGGTCATGCCGTGCTGTTGTCACATTGCGTGGTCCAGTACCCGCTCATCGCTGCGTACGACCTCTTCTATCCACTGGTTTCACACACGCATCACAGTCATAGTAGCGTGCCCTGTGCGAACCGAAATGTCACGGAATGACAAACCCGTTTCACGGAGACCGATCATTCTGCCCCGTTCGAACTCACTCACGCGCTTGCTGACATGGCGCCTTTTGACGTCGACGAGGCATACTGGCCCTTGCTTTCATTCTAACCGCTCTCTATTGACTGAACTTGGCTTAACACTGACCTTTCCGGTCACACAAGACAGGGCGCTGCTGGGCCTACGTGTATGCAATCTCTCTGCAATCGTAATCACTTATTGTTGGTACACTATTCTACACATCCTCCGAGTTTGGATTCATTTGGATCATTCTTTCAGGATGTTGCAATTTTCAAAAACAAAACAGTGTAAAAGTATTAAATATTTATGCCTGTTTAGACAGACTTTAAGAAAGGGAGTTAGATAAACATGCTAGTATTTTAAGTACAGTAATGCATGATAAAAGTGCCTTATTTTTCCCCACTGAAGGGCATCAAAGAAACTTAACTGCATTATCAATCTTTAAAAAATCACTGGAGTACCAAATTCTTAATTTAAAAAAAAAAGTTTCGTTGACCAAACATAGCCAGTCAAACAAATTCCTTCGTTATGTAGACAATCACATTTCACGGTGTTTTGTAAAGTGTTAATATATAATAGAAGTAATCATACTATTGTAAGACTACTGCTTCGCTGCTAGAGCGTACAGAGGACTATGAAATCTTAGTTAGCAACCGATTTAAAACTTTACTTTTGGGATTTGTTCATAGTATTAGGCAAAAATTATGGTTTCTTATAGTATTTTAGCTGCGCTTTTGGTTTCCTCATGCAGTGCCACGAACTGCAAGGTATTTTAAATACTTACCCTGCAACTATTTCTCTATTATATAAGCAATTGTATGACATTTTTTTACAACATTTAATTACACCTTCAGCACAGGGTTCTTAATGTCACGTACATTCCAAGTTGATAAACACAATTTCCTGCTTTGGGGGCACCTGTGGTGTGATTGTACAGGTTGTCCAAATAAAATTTACTCACTTGTTTCATGGCGACAAATGTTGTATTAGCAACAAAGGTAAATGTGTAATTATGTAAATGAACGATATTAACGTAGAGTGCAACCACAAGAATCAAATGAACGTACAAGTCAAGGTCAGACATCACAACCAAATAACAGCACTGAATTACAGCCACTCTATGGACGAGTACATTTTATTGGGACATTCTGTATTTAGCCAATGGCTGAGCTAAACGATTCAACGAGTGATATTAAAACCCTAGTTTAAATATAACATCTTAAGTAGGGTTTTCAAAAAAATTTGCTCGGTCCCTTTTTGTTACCTCTTGCGATTTGTTGTCTATTTTCATTCTCTCTCTCTCTTGCACATAATCAAATATATTTTTAATGCGTAAGTTTTTCTTCTCGAACGGTATAGTAAACCAAATCAATTTCTAACGGCGGGACATAGAGATAAAAGTCGTCATACTATTTGAATCAGAAATATTCCTTGTTTATTTGTGAGAAAGTTATTTATAATCATAAACGGGTTAACGAAGTGCGAAGGCACAAATTTTATTTTATTTCTGGCGTGGGTGGAGGCCGCCAATTTACACCACATTTCCCGCACGTGTCTGCGGCGAGCCAGACGCTACACAACCACAGTGTTTCTCATTCAGCTAATCTACTTCCTGATCGCACCGTCACGTCGAGCAGCTGAGGGGGCCGCGGTGGTGTAGTGGTCAGACTACTCACCTCCCACCTAGGCGAGCCGGGCTTAATTCCCTGCGGAGTCGCCCCCGGATTTTAGCACGTGGGAATCGTGCCAAACAATGCCGCTGGTAGGTTATNTCGCCCCCGAGGGTCCCCCGTTTCCCTCGTCTTTTCGTTCCGGCGGAGCTCCATCTCACCTCACTTCACCCTCAACAGCTCTCAAGACCTCGATGCTAAGAGCAGTCCAAATCTCTCCACTCCACTATACTCGGGCAGCCGGCAATGTCACCCGAGATAGCACTCGCATGCGGAAAGCGTGGTGAGACGTCAGCGAGATAGTTGCACGTGCGTGGCGCGAGACTGCGAGTTCACGGAGGACATTCTTGTTACGTTTCAGAAGAGGGATGACCACGTGCCGATCATCTTGCTGAAGCCGATCCAGGAGATCAGGGACATCTTCCGCACGGCGGAGCAGAAGGAGCGGGAGCTACGCAAGCAGCAGGAGCACGAGCTCTACCTGCAGGAGCACCCCGAGGTTCTTATCGAGGAGGAGATGAAGAGGGCATACGACGCGGAGCTGGCAGCGCAACAAGTAAGGCCATGCGTTGTTTACGGTAAAGTAGAAACTTTTGAACTCAAAACTTCGAGATGAAAATCGCTGCGTATATGCTGCTATTCACACTGGTATGGTAAGTTGGTAACGAACCAGGTAAAATAGTTCTGAGACTTGACGTTGTATTGACTGTAATTTTTAAATTCGAAGCTAATTAAGTTGGTGTTATTTAGCTCTGTGTAGTTTTGAGAAGTAGTTGCCATATTAGCAACAAAACTTGACTGGCACATTAATTAAGTGCACAGTTACACGGTAATATTAATCTTGCCTATGCCGGAAGGATACAAAATGAGGAGAAAACTATATCATAAGCAGGGCTTTCAGAAATGCTCTGAAGTGAACAAGTTAGTCAGATTTATCTATTGAATCAATTAATCATAATCTATTGCAATTATAACTGGATCCTTTTAATCAATGTTTCAAAACTTTTCCTGTTAAACCCAAAATGTATTAATTTAGTTTTTAACATTTTTTGTAGTCATAGGTATAATTTAGTGAGTGAAAAATAAAATACGTGTCTCATTACACAAATACGTGCACATTTTTCAGTGGCGTTTATAATTTTTGTTAATATTTTCACAAGTTTTTAAATTTGAAGATGTATTGTAGCAGAAAAATTTTCCTAAACATACTATACATAGATAAAAAAGAAAATTTTATAGGAATGTGTACAGAAACATGATAGTACTCTTATTCCCACAAACTCGGAAATGCAAAGTAATTATAGTTACGGTTATACTTTTAAACACAAATATTTTCCGTCAGGAACATGATTTGGTAGGATGGTCTTTAATTAAAATGTCCCCAACACAGAATATTGCAAAAGTTGAATCTATTCATTCGATTAATCGGAAGCCTTGAATCGGTTCTATTAAGTTGGACAACCGTAACAGATTAGTAGGTATATTCAGAAACTAATGAAATCGGATGTTGTTGTCCGTAGGAGCAAGACCTCGAGGCGGAGGTGGGAGCCGAGCAGCCCAAGCCTGCAGTAGAGTTCCAGCTACGAGTGCACGACTTCGCAGAGGACGCAGCCGAGCCTCAAGGCGAGGACGCCGACAAAGCGCGAGACGACGCCAGCCCGGAGAAACAAGGCGATGGCGTACAGCCGGGCGAGCAAAAGCCGTGTGGAGACGGCGCTCAGGTACCTGCGCCAGCTGCACAACAGCCGCCGCCGGAGCCAAGTCCTGCAAGGTGCCAACCTGACAAAACACCTGAAGCCGAGGACTTCCAGCAGACCGCACTCGCGAGCCCGGCGGAGGAGCAGAAAGCACAAGAGAAGAGTTGCTAATGCAGAGTTCGCGGGATTTAAAAAAAATGCACGGCATGAAAAGAGAATGCGACGGAAAAAGACAATAATATACAGTATTTCTATGCACTCTTTTTTTTTTAGTAGGTTAGAGAATATAAAGACAGTGTATACGTAGTATTATTTGTCGTTTATGTGGACTGTAATCAAGCAACCAAAATTTGACATGTGAAAGGTTTTCGCGCTGTAAAATTTGTCTATAACAAAGTAAACTTACGAAAGAAATGTGTGACGGGCAAAACTCGTGTTTACGAACTATAATGCACTCTCACTTAGTTTTTCCTTATTTTGCTTACCGTAATAATTTAAGCACTGGCTTAAGCCTACGCACCAGTGTAAATTATAAACTTGAACAGTTCGGTGGAATTAAATGCCGAAAAATACTGGTTACAAGGCGTGCATATTATTAACGTAATTTTACAGCATGCTTGCCCAGAAAGCAGTAAGTCAACAAATTTATAAATGCTTTATAGGGCTACTTGTGTGCATAAATGTTTCCAGACAAAAGAGCGTATGTCGTACAGTTCATGCAATGAGTCAAACTATGTGCTATTAGTAGACATATCGCGTATTATTTAATTAAATTTTTTAGTTCTCCTGAAATGCGAGATTGCTCAAATTGGCCACTTGTTCCGCTTAGATATTTCTCATTGCACATTTGAATATGGTGGTATAAGATTCCAGTTAAATTAGTTTGTAGATTGTAAATATAAAGATTTTAATGTAAATTTTACCTAAATTAAATGGTGGATTTGATAAATAATAAAGAAATATTGCTGTTTTTATGATATTTGTGCAGAATACATATTCACGTTTGCTGATAACCTGTCCGTATATGACATGTGACATACATTACATTCTTTATGTGTAAATAATTGCAGGATAGTATATGTACTTTAAATATAAATAAGACAAATTAATTGATTCTGTTATAAGAAAATGTCAGGTTTATTCTGTTGTGTTGAAATGTACTCTTATTTGACATGTAATAAAAGAAAGTGAATTGTCTTCATGTAATATTTTTATTCCCACATTATCATCTAAGCAGTTACAAGTAACAACGATATGACAAGTAAACCAAGCAGAGTTTTTGAGAGTAGTTAATGTATTAAATTTGTATCGTTTAATTAATAAATGGAAATATGCGCAAAAATTAAGGGAAAAAATTATTTTAAAGAAGGTTTAATAGACTGGCTACATCGTTAATTTATAAATGATATTTAATAGATAGTTTGATACATATTAAATGGGAAACTTGAAAAGTTAATGATAAATTATATTGATGCATCTTAAAAGCAGGCATGACGCTAGAGCGAGGATGAACTGCTATTAACGTAGGAAAATTGGAATTGCAGAATGCTATCGAAACTACAGCTGGTTTTAACTATGGAACAGGGAAATGCACCAAAACTTACGTTTTTCAAGCATGGGAAATAATTTGTGTATAAAAAAAGCTACATCCTGTGATTAATATTAATTTGTGACCGTCGGGTAATCAATGGAAGCGATGTCTGAAATCAAAACGAGGAGATTATTTAAATATTACAGTTAAACCATACACTTCCATACAATGTGTTTCAGTTGTAGTGGAAACAAAAAGTGTAATACTATACTGCTCATAAAAAGTTTAGCATATTCCCCGGTCGCCAACGAAAACCCTAATAAGTATTTAAATTTCTAAGAGTAGATCGTACCTACGTTGTGTGAATCGTGTAAACATTGGCGTATGCTCTCTAGTGACATGCGTATTGCACTTGCAAAAGCACAGTAGGTTCTCCCTCAGGCCTTAAAAACAGCCACAATTGAGGAATGGGACAATTTTCCCCGGGAAATGTTTAATGATCTTGTTGGCATGCCTCGTCGGATACAAGCGTGCCTCAGGAATCGTGGAGGTCCTACATGTTATTGACGTTTGTCAATGCGTCCGAGAAGACAATTTCTGTTCTTATTGAAAATGAGAAGATTCCTTTGTTAAAGTGGTTTTTCAATATATCTTTTATTTGTTTCATACTGGGATGATGTAAACGAGTATTGTTATTTCCATTTTATGTGCTATTTGGAGCAAAACATGAAATGTAAACTACTTTAATTCAATATAACATCCTGGATTCTAATATATGCTAAACTTTTTGTGAGCAGTATATATCAGAGTTGTTTCTCTGGCGCGAAGTTTTATTCCTGAGGTTTATGAAAAATATCAAATTAGTAGACTGGTAAATAATATTAAAGGGGCCTCCCTAGTAAAAAAAATAAACTCAAGTCACGTCCGGCCATAAGGAAGCATTGCGACGGCGATGGAGAATAGCATAAATATGCTTAAGCGTGTTGTTCCTCGAAATTGCAAGCGGTTACTATAGGGTTTTAATACAGTAATCTGTTAAGAGAAGATACAGCATCGCCACTATAGTTTAAAACATTGATTTGCAGAAGAATGGATTGGATACCTTACAGCGATTTTTGCTGACTGACACTTTTCAACGACCACATTTGGGTTTCGAAAACCATAATTTACAAATTGACTAAAAGATATCTACTTTAATTTCAGACCTGAACTATTCTATAGTTTTTTTTAAATATTAGAATAGACACAACTGTTCACAAAGAAGACCCGTATAACAACTAGGGACAGCTGTTTTTTTTCCATCAAAATATTCTGATTATAAGGATGCAAAAATAACTTAACTAGTTTTTAAACAAATGACACTCTTCCCTATAGAATGTTACACGTTGCTGTTACAACCAATGGCAGTCATCCTGTTATTCGGATTACTCTTTGTGCAGTATTGTGTGGCAAAAGAAACTTTATAAGGGAAAAAAGTGACAGAATATGTAAGTTTATGTAAAAAATATACTATATGAAAACTTAAATAACTTTAAAACTTAAATTGAATAGCTTTCGCCACCTTATGTGAGAGTGTACGACATGCAGAAACGTACAGTTACGATAGTGCGCCGATGACAGCGCAAGGCGTAGTGAGCTTTGAAGGGGTGGAGGGCAGGTCCTTCACGACGAGGCTTCCACTGTCTTACGGGAGGGATTGAAGTGAGGTGGGAATGGAACCACCGCAAGAGCTGGCGAGGTGGGAGGACGGCGATAAAACCGCTTGAAAAAAAACTCGAATGATTTTGGTATGAGGGCGGAGTGCTAGTCACATGTCCCCTGCGGTCACGCACATTAAATGGGAGCAGGTAGCGAGTTAAACAACACGCTAACGAGATTGTAACTGGCCTAGAGCCAGAGTAATCGCAACATATGTAAAAACCCCGTGCGAAATGTTAATGCTGTGAAGTTCGCTATGGTCTCGTACTCATTAGCTTTAGACAGAAAGGTTCTTGGCTCAAATCCTGGGAATGTAAATAAATGTGTGTCATATATACAAAACTATGCTCCACTTCCCGATTATAGCATGTTTGCTGTTAACTGAGCATGCACTTTTGAAAGCCGTGCTGAAGATCTTTTCTTCTAGTTTTGTATCTTTCCACCAAATGTAAAATCCACCTTGTCATGGATTATCTAACACTTTATTCATACATCGGTCAGAAGTAACTGTGAAATTGTAAGGAACGTAAATATGCTCCAATTTGCCTAATTTTGAGTCTTGCGTGCATAAAGTAACTGGCGCAAAATAAAATAAATCATGTGTCCACTAATTTAAACAGAGTTCTTAAAGTACGACGTCAAAACATGAGTCTTATTTTCCTTCACTGCCAGATTTACTGGGGGCATGCAGATGTGGGTGTCCGTTAAAATGGGCACGTTTAAGAACAAAGAAATGTTTTAATGTTGTCTTCGAAAGTGCATACTAAACCACGAACTAGTTATCAAACAGAAAGAGCGTTAATAGGCTTTCCTCTCCTCCTCCTTCCCCTCTACGCTAAATATGGGTGTCGCTCAACTTCATTAAAGTCGGCCTGCAATACAACTAAACTTCAACAAGTGTTCAGCTGTGATCAGCTGCGACCAGCTGCGACTACGACAAAAGTCTACGAACATGTCCTGACTAGAGAATTGGCCGTAACCGAGTCAGTTTCTCGTGGCTTAAACTGTACCTCTTGCTATTACGCCGCCACTGTTATCCTTTACTTTTGTGACTTGCACTCGACACTGTCTATGGCAATTAAGTTAAAGGAAGAGGATGAAGAGAGAAGATATTTGGGTGGCTCTTAACAGCGTGGTTTTGAGAGCCGATGAGGGTGATTGAGGTGAGTATGGAGCAGCGCCGGAAGGGTGGGCGAAACGGTAGATCCCCTAGAAAACCCGCCTACCAGCGGCATCGTACGGCACGACAAATTATAGGATATTTTACTTACAAAGCCGAAGAAATTATCAGGTGTCAACGTACTTATTTGAACCTGTGCACAACTACAATGACCTGCATGAAGATCTAGTTCACAGATTTTAGCGAATACAAAACCACTTTGCAAGTTTTATTTTTAATCTTAAAAATAAAGACCATGTCACTAAATGCAGACATACTCTCTCATGGCTTGATTTAAAAAATCTACGTTTATTGCACAAGATCTGCTTCTTAGAGAAGTTATTTTTGAGAGGGTGTCCTCAATACATTTTGTCTCGTTTCCTACTGCCAAATACTTCAAACACTCGTTCTTTCCATCAACAGAAGCTTCTAGTGCCAAAACAAAACTCATTTTTCGCTTCATCCTTCATCGTGACCGCAACCAAACTCTGGAATTGCTTACCTCGGGAAGCAAGATATACAATTTCAAACACTAAATTAAAAAAATTATGTCGGAACAGCTTGGTCACGCTATAAATATTAAAATAAACGTGGAATATGAGTTTTAAATAAACCATATTTATTGTGGAGGTTCCTCTTTTAAAATACCTGTAACTTATTTGCTTTCTGCTTCATGCGACTCCAGTGATGTTTCTGATGATTATGTTATTGTTTAATTAATTAAATATACTGTGAATGTGCGTGTGCGACTAAACGTTGCATTACTATTATGTTTTATATATATTTTTGGGTAACTGGCATAATTTTAGATGTAGCAAACACAAAATATCTTATAGTATTTTTTTTTCCCCGTGTTTAAATAGTTATTTGCTGTGATTTTCTTTCCTTCAGAAATCCTTAAACTAAATTGCAGTTTTAGAATGTTTGCTAATCAATGTTATCTTGTAGTTTATTTATTATACATAGTACAATTATATGTATCTGAATATATGTCGTGTGTATGTGGTTTTGTGGATGCGTGTTTGTGTATGCATATTATTATACGCATACACATAAAAAGATACATCAAACGAGAAATCGTGTAAGTTCACTATTCAGCTTATTTTAATTTTATGTATGTTGCTATTATATATATAATATAAGTTACTTTCTAATTTTATAGTAGACATTAAGTTTTGTTTAATTTTTAATTTTTTTTTTCTTTTCAAAAAATAAGTGTTATGTTTTATTATGTAAAGTGGTTAAGTGTAAGACGTTATTGATATTATTATTATTATTATTACTACATAGAAACTATGCTGCTTTTAACATTCAAACAAAAATTTGGAACAGTTGCAAAATAAATGTTACAAATTATCAACACGTATTTGCAAAGCATTTTTCATTGGCTTTGTATGAAATGGTAAATATAATATTTTTTACTTTAAAGTTCTCTGTAGCTCATTAGGCGTCAGGAATGACTTACATAGTAACATATCCTAAATTCTAAGACATTTGGAGATATAGGAATTGTGCTGATAGTTAGTCCTCTGACCAAGACTCTGCTAATACATAGATTTGCTCAGTTTTAGGACATTTTTAAACAGCCGGCATTATTTGTGTTAACAAGTCTTATATAATGTTCTTAATTAAATTAATGTGAGACTGCTTTAAAGACATTACAAAGAGCAAAAAAGAATTACAGCCAAAATTACTGTGCGAGCATCGTGCCAACGCTGGAATACATTGGCTTCTATAATCAGCTTGATACAATTCGAAACTAAAAAGGCCACAGTCTTAAAATAAATGTTCCTTTCTCGCGTTACAGCCCGAATACTTGCAGTGTGCCTCCAAGCAGACACTCGGCAATAATCTGCGTGAGCAAAATGAAGCGACACACTTCCTAGGGAACTAAAACTAATATTACAACCAGGGCAGAAATGAATATATTTACTTGTGATTCGATACCAGAGCCCCTCGCAGCTTAACCTGACCTCTCAACTATTATCCCAAAGGTTCGCTGTATCCATATTGTCCCCACCTCTGTAGAAGGCGTCAAGTTCATCCCCTCTTCCCAAGCATCTATCCGACATGAACAAGACTAATGGTAAAATTAGTTAGCGCAAAAATAAAACATTACTAAAATGCAAGTGGTATAAAATAATGTAGAGGAGAAAACTTTCGTCACCCGGTATTGGAAACAGGCTTAGATAAAAAAATTTAACTACGTTCTTTACTAGAAAAAATACTTAAATGAGTAGTTTTTTGAGATTACGTAAAACTAGCAAATTCAAAACAGTATTACAAAATGCTCTCATATTGCGCCACTTTGAACGCGCATACACACGGGATCATATTTCATGATGCAATTTTTTTACACATGAAGAATTATACACTGAAGAGCCAAAAAAACTGGCACACCTGCCTAATATCGTGTAGGGCCCCCGCGAGCACGCAGAAGTGCCGCAAGACGACGTGGCATGGACTCTACTAATGTCTGAAGGTATGCAGGAGGCAATTCACACCATGAATCCTGCAGGGCAGTCCACAAACCATAGGAGTGCGAGGCGGTGGAGATCTCTTCTGAACAGCACGTTGCAAGGCATCCCAGATATGCTCAATAATGTTCATGTCTGGTGATTTAGATGGCTAATGGAAGTGTCTAAAGTCAGAAGAGTGTTCCTGGAGCCACTCAGTAGCAACTCTCGACGTGTGGGGTATCGCATTGTCCTGCTGGAATTGTCCACGTCCATCGGAATGCACAATGGACATGAATGGGTGCAGGTGATCGGACAGGATGCTTACGTATCTGTCACCTGTCAGAGTCGTATCTAGACGTATCAGGGGTCCCATTTCACGCCAACTGCACACGCCCCATACCATGACAGAGCCTCCACCAGCTTGAACAGTCCCCTGTTGACATGTAGAGTCCATGGATTCATGAGTATGTCTCCATGCCCGTACACGTCCATCCGCACGATACAGTTGGAAACGAGACTCGTCAGACCAGGCAACGTGTTTCCAGTCATCAACAGTCCAATGGAGGTGTTGGCGGGCCCAGGCGAGGCTTAAAGCTTTGTGTCGTGCAGTCAACAACGGTACACGAGTGGGCCTTCGGCTCCGAAAGCCCATATCAATGATGGTCCGTTGAATAGTTCGCACTTGTTGATGCCCCAGCATTGAAATCTGCGCCAATTTGAGAAAGAGTTGCAAGTATGTCACGTTTAATGATTCTCGTCAGTCGTCGTTTGTCCCGTTAGTTCACAATCTTTTTCCGGCCGCAGCGATGTAAAATATTTGATGTTTTACCGGATCCCCGATATTCACGGTACACTCGTGAAATGGTCGTACTCGAAAATCTAAGTTTTATCGCTACCACGGAGATGCTATGTCCCATCTCTCGTACGCCAACTATAACACCACGTTCAAACTCACTTAAATCTTGATAACCTGGCATTGTAGCAGCAGTAACCGATCTAGCTGCCGACCACATCGCGTTACTCTGATTGGTTCCATACCTCTGTTATTTACATGCGCGCGCCTATACCGGTTTCCGTTTTTTTTTTTTTTTTTTTTTTTTTGCTCTCCAGTGTAATAATACATGAATTACGCTCACGCCTTGAAAATGGAAATTACATAAGTGCTTTTATTTTAACAAAGGAAGTTTTCTTAAGTGTTTCGATCACGTGGAAGAGGATGGGAGGAGGCATAAACTCCCGAAGTATTTGTGAGGGAACGTGAAATACATATTTCTGAAACGCGACTCTTATAATGCAGATACTAAAAGAATTTATGTTCAAAGACTAGGTTAACGATATCATTGCAAATCGTAATTCACTGTGAACTACATACATTATTCCATCCTTAATTCAAATTTCCAATAAGTCTGTCAGCAACATAACATTCGCTTGAAAAGCACGATGAACGAAAACGTAAAATCAAGAGTACAATAGCAAGCAAAGGTAGTTATCCGCATAGCATACTATAAAATAGATGTGTGAGGGTGCACCCAACAGCGATATACCCACCAAACGACGGTCTCTTTAGGCGGATCCCATAGGCGCTCGTCGCGTCCCGTTGACATGGAATAAGGCCCTAAGATGGAGTGATGGCGGAATACAAGGGCGGAGTAACTCCAAGTTACTCGTGAAAATACTCCGGCTACCGACGTTCACCATGTGTCCCACATGCAAAAATCCGGACTGACCCCGCCGGGAGTCGAACCGTAGTGAGAGATCGGCGAGGTAATCAGGCCATCAGGGCCTCGCAGAACATACGGTAGCTTGCTTCAGTTTCGTTGCTGTGAGCCATCTACTCGAAAGTTAAGCACCCAGCCTTAAACACGAACTCATGACAATCCCTTTCGTCCTCGCCACTCAAGCAAGTAGTTAGTTAATTATTACAAACTGCATTCGATATAAACTACAGAGTCAGCTCTGACGGTGACACCAAATTTAGGGGCGGAAGATGCATACTGAGTGACGCTCCTTCACACCACTCAGCCAGCAGTCTGACGCACGTCTGATTATAGTCCATTCACGGTTACTTCCAACTTTTCTGAAGCCTTGTTAAAGTTCTACTTCCAGGATATTTCTCCGCCTCATTGCTTAAAAAATTACACCAGAGCTCCAACGCACCATTTTCGTGCGCATTCAGTGTAATAATATTTTCCATAAGAACTATTTCTTATTAGGCATTACCAACACAGCTATTTTCTCTCTGCATTTATTCATATCAGTTATAAATTAAATATTGTAATTTATAGATAAAGTATAGGTAAAAATAAATTTGATAAATAAATTTACTTTTATGTTAACAAAAGTATAAAAAGGTTATCATACATGACATATTTAGAAAGTAACCAAACACGTCATACACGGGGTGTTTTGTCAAAAGTTATATTCAAAAAGTGTGAAAAAACCGATAATAGACTATAAACCACTAGCACTGCCTCGGTGGGAACGACGTGACAAGCTGACACCTGGGGTAAAATTCTCATTCACACTCTCACTTCTCAGGAGCCCAATGACGTGTTCAGCGCTAGCCGGGCTTAACCGAATGTATGGCATTTTGATAGGCAGGCACTACACTTGGTGTCACGGCATCTTCCACCCGACGTATTGTTTCCACGTCGTAAATCTTCTCTAGACAAGAATAGGAAAAGTAATTGATAATCGCAACCCTGCTTCCGCGGTAAGTCGCTATATGCGGTCCTCTACTGTGATACTATGAGACTGTCGTCGTAAAGAGAAGGAGAGGGGAAGAGGCATCTGCCCCTCCCCCAATCTGACTAAGAAGTGTTAAAAGCTTCACGTGGTTTAACTGTAGATTTCCATACTTACGTATATATAATTTTATAGAGTCAGTGGTCACTAAATACTAGATGTTTTACGGCTTTTTAGCCTACTTTTCGAAGAAAATAAAGGGTTTTGAAATCACTTTCCTGTCTGTGTGTATGTATATATCTGTGCATGTGTGTCTGCGTGTCTGTGTGTGTATGTGTATGTGCGTGTGTGTCTGTTTCTGTGCGTGTGTGTGTCTCCCCACCACCTCTTTTCAGTTTTTGAACGCGTCAACCGAATTTCACCAAACTAGGTACATATATAGTATTTAGTAAGGACACCTGACTTTTATTGTTTTAACAACTCCGGGCACTTACTTTCAAAATGGCGGAAATTTTATTTTGTAGGTTGATATGTCAAAGCTCGGCAACCATTAAACCGATTCAAACTAAATTTTATATGCTGGCAGAGCATTGTGCAAGCTTAAAATTTCGAAGTGGATATTGTTGTTAGTCTACCATTTGGGAAGTTAGCACCGAATGAAAAAAAAATTATGATTTTACATTATATCTCGAAAACTATCGATACAATTCCCACCTAATTTGGAACGTAATAAATCCTATGACCGGCCAGGTAAACGTAAATAATTGATTTTTATAAGGTACTACTAATATTTTAGGTATATTGTGTATATCTGCTATACAATTTAACCAATTTTGACAAATTATGTATGCTGAAAGTATTTATTACAAGCATTATATTTTGCCAACACATAACCATTTTGTAATATAGCACCACACGAATACATAAAATTTTTATGTCATATCTCGGTACAAAATTAACCGATTCCTACCAAATTTGGCAAACACGCTATACTGCGGCAGATGATGTTAAATATTATGTTTGAGGTATGTCAGACACTAATTTTTAAAATGGCGGTCATACAGTTATATTAGCTTAGAATGCATCCATGTTGAGGAAAGTAGGCTTATTAGTTATATCAGTAACTTCTTGTTTGTAGTAGTATACAATTTTTGAAGGGGGGAATATGTGTGGATGAGAATCATGTCTGTTAACACTAATATAATTATTTCAAAAACTGAATTTTGGGAAGGGAGCCTTTATTGAGCCCAGGGGGACCAAATTTCCTACATGACATTGCCCCACTCCCTAACCTGAGGAAGTTTCTGATGCTCTGTGCCATAGTAACAGGGTCACTGTGAATACGGAGCAAACATCAGGGCGAGAAATTATCGTCCAGAGTTTGTCAGCTATTTCAGGAGAAAGTTCATCGAGAGGATATCAGTAGCTCACGAGGACCTGTGTTTTGTGGTAAGTTACCGCTCGAATGCATCGCTGATTTCAGTTACAACTTATCGAAAATCGACCGAGCTAAAACTGCAAACTGCTTTGAAGCCTAAATGTGACGCCGTCCCCTTGTTTACAGATATTGAATTACATAACTAACATCTTTAAAAAACATCATAAAATGAGGGGCAATCGTTACGTGCAGACTTTTTTCTGCAAGTTGAGCTGAAATATTTCTGAAGTAAACCCTTTGAAAGCAACGATAACAAGCACGAATCAAATTTATTTTTAATTTCTTGTCTTCATTTGATGGCGGCAACTGTCGCTTTACAAGACAGACTCAGTGATTGCCTGTAGGAATCGGATGCCACCGTGATCCGACTGTCAATTACTTTTCGCAGTTTTAAGGAGATACATTTTCTCCAAAACCTTTTTTATATCATATGTCACTTAAGTTTAATTTCTTTAGTTAGTTTAGTGTTAACTGAGCGTTTTATTTTTATGTTTTGTGCATTTACTTGCTACATATAAAAATTTACATTTGCCATGGACTTCGTATCGCATCTAAGCATCTATAGCAACCCTGCAAAAAAAGAAACCAAAAAAAAAGTGGCAATTACGCTAATTATTTCTCTAAAATATTACAAATAAATGAAAGCTTTTGGTGGCCACCGGTTAAAACGTTAATTAAGTGCCAACTCTGCGAAGGGCATTTCAGGCAGGAAGTTTATTTTTGAAGGGTGATTTCAAAAGTATTAGACTAGCCAGCAATCAGCTGACGTATTTGTCCAAGTGGTGGCTCTACAAAATAACATTCACTACACAGCAAGAAACTTTCGCATGTTGATAGGTACTTCTACCCTTTTCACTAACTTATAGGGTGCTCGGCCAAGAATATCACATCTGGTAAACATTTGAATAAAGTATCGTTTACAATAAAATTTTAATTTAATTTGCTATTTTAAGTAAAGTTTAATGTGAAGACTACTGAGATCATATTGGAACTTACATCAAGATACGGTGTTAAGAAAATATTGCAAAACACCAAATAAATGTTTACTATCGGGTTGCCTGTCCCTTTCCCATTTCCAATGTGAGTGCCAATACGTATGTGGAGACTTCAGTTGGTTCAGGGATACATTAAAAAACAGTCGGATTTTTTTAACTGGGTGGTCTATCATGAGCCTTTGCCGCTGAGGTCCACGGCTCCATCACTAACGGTAGCGAGCCTGACACTTGCGGATGCGGGTTTTCATGTATATGACGTTGACGCATTCTGTGTCCCTATATTTTATTCGTCAGAACCCACGCTCTGGCGAAGCTCGCAGGCGGACGACCACAATAAGAATTAAGGGTTTGCGGACGTGCCAAAAGAATACCGCCAGGGAGGCGCAACCGCGCCTCGCAGATGAAAAGGCGGGCTACCACATGTTCCTGCACGTGCAACGGTTCCTGCACGTGCAGACGACATCCGGAGACAACGGAAGGCACCAGGGCGTGGACACAGCGACATTTCGGCAGCTGCCCAAGGGACACCGAGAGCCCACACCAGCGGCTGAGTCTGTCCCGGGCTAGTTTCCGCCATAAACATTGAGAGCTTTTAGCTGGCATGCTGGGGAGAATAACGACACAATATCCGGAGGCATAAGTGTGCCGAACCAAAGAGGCCACCCAAGAGTTCCCGCATGTGCAGAACGGAACAATAAACTTCCAGGCCAGAATCAAGGGGCAACGCCAGGCCAGCTACGGAACACAGAAGCAGCGGCCATGTGTTTTACTACTCAGGGGGGACGCGGCAAGCACCCCGGCCACATGCAGGGACAGTGTAAGTTGAATATGGCGATGGAGCCTGCAAACCACGAGAAGGAGGGAGGAACGGATCAGTCAGTTGGAGGACCTAGAGCGAGACGTCCGGTTTGTAACCGGACGACATCAGGCAGTCAGACGCGAGCAGTCAGTTGGAGTCAGTCAAGGATCGAGCAGTCAGGCAGTCAGTCGGGGGACCTGAAGCGAGGCGCCCGGGTCGGAGCCGGACGAAACCAGTGCGAGGATCGGGCAGTCAGTTGAGAGACGTCAACGAGTCAGTCAGTCAGTCGAGGATCGAGCAGTCAGGCAGTCAGTTGAGGACCTGAAGTGAGGCGTCCGGATCGAGAATGCATCACGATGTCGACCTCAGTCGGAGGCCGTCAAGAGGGATGTGCGGCGGGAAGAACCCGAGAAAAGTCAGTCAGACTTCGTCAAACGAAGAGTGCTGAGTGGACCCGGGAGGAGGGGTTCCAATAGCAGGCATCGGGACGCCCCACCAAGCGCCGGAGCAGTTCCATGTCGCCAGCCGAGGGAAGACAGCGCCGCAGTGTCAGATAAGTAGTTCTACACCAGGTGTGAAGAATCCTGCACCCCCTCCCCCACGACGCCAATCGTGGCATCAAACCATACGTAGCCTACATAGAAAAAGGGTAGGGGAGTTGTCTCGTGAGTTCATGTACCAGTTAACCTGTTCAAGCAACAATAAAACTCAATTATGTGACCTCGCAAATAAAATGTAATTTATTAGTAAATTGGACCTAGAGACAAGAGTGTCGACGTATTCCTATGCTCTATCACTGAGGGCGAGCATCAGGTGCTGGCGCCTCATGCCGCAGAGCAGATTCAATACCTACTTCCAAACTTCAGCATTGGCAGGTATCAATTTTGGCACCGCAACGTAAGGAGCAAGCTGAAATCTGTATAGAAAGAGGCAAAGACAAGCTAAATTACCCGGGAGAAAGGGGACCCCTGCCCCGACCGAGCTAGCCAGGCACATTCATGACTTCGGGGGAGTCATAAACCAACCCTTGTGACTTCGAGTAGTCATAAATTAAACTCGTGGCATCCAATTTCCCGACAGTATAGAACCGAGGAGGGAGCGAGGCAATAAACCAGACGAGAAAAGGGCAGGCGGCAGACGTGCACATAGTTTAGGAGGAAGGCAGAGAAGAATAGAAATCCCCAGTGGGTTACTAGGTCACCAGACGGTGAACGATAACGAGCCAGCCAGGCTAAACACAGGCATCAGGGAGGCTATGACAAAACACCATGTAGCATCCAGCAATATTACTTTAAGGAGTCCCAATTAACGAGGGAGAAATTAGCGAACGGGAGAGGAAACGCGGAGCGGATGCCAGGCGCGGGCAGAAGGACGTATTATCGAAGAAAGGAAGTCACTTCCACTGGTTGGTGGGAGTGATGTGGTGTCCGGCGGACAGGTAACTAACTACCGCGCCCACACGAACGGGAGACGAGAGGAGATGCCAGAAGCGGGCAAGAGAGACGGATTAGCGAAGATAGGTCACTTTCACTGGATGGTGGGAGTGACGTGGTGTCAGGCAGACAGGTAAATAACCGTGCCAACAAACGACGAGAAAAACGATGCATAAATTAGCGAACGGGAGCGGAAACGTGGAGCGGATGCCAGTAGCGGGCAGGAGGACGTGCCAGGAACGGGCAAGAGGATGTATTAGCGGAGAGTGGTCACTTTCACTGGATGGTGGGAGTGACGTGGTGTCAGGCGGACAGGACAAATACCGCGCCGACGAATTAAAGTAGGAAAAAGCAAGTACTAATTCCCTGGATGGGGAATAGGGACACTTTCCGAACAAGTATACCAGTATTTCCGTCCGCCATAAGTCCGCTCGGAGTGAGCGGCAGAGAAAAGGACAGGAAAATAGTGCACTGTATGGTACAGAGACTGCGATATAACGGTAAAAGCAAGCTGCCAAATAAACCCAGTAAGATCGTGCAGTCGGTGCCCGTAGATTAACAAAATTACAGTAACCGGAGCGCCGGTGAAATATTCCCTGGATGGGGAATAGTGACACTTTCCGAACAAGTATACCAGTATTTCCGCCCGCCATAAGACCACTCGGATGAGCGGCAGAGAAAAGGGCAGGAAAATAGTTCACTGTATGGTACAGAGACTGTAAGATAGGGGTAAACGCAAGATGCGAAATAAATCCAGTAAGATCGCGCAGTCGGTGCCCGAAGATAAATAAACTATAGCAAACACGAGCGAGTGCGCACGGGAGTTTAAAAGGCTACTTCAGCGCCGCAAAACCTAGTGCGCACGGGAATACCCATGGGAAGCGGACGACGAGAAGTGTGACCCAGCGCGAACGAAGGATGAAGGAGGCCGAAACTCTTGCGCGCGCGGGAATAGAAGGCGAAGAGAGGCAAGCAAAGAGAAACGCTAGAAACGGCCGTCCAGCACGCGCGGGGATAGACGTGGGAGGCAACGACGCGAGAGGAAGCAGCCGCGGAGAAAATGAAGAGGGAAGAAAGTGGAGGGAGCTGCATCGGCAGAGAGTCGAACCCAGCAAACTTCAGCGAGGTGAGGCAGTACCATGCAGACCCGACTAATCGGTGGGACGAGACAGCAGCCCACAGCCATCAACTGAACGAGAGATGGAAGGGGGGGACCTTCCCCCTCCCCCCAGCAGGCGGTCCAAACCCACATTGCGGGGAGAGATGAGGTGGTCTCTTTCCAGCCAGCCGTAAGTAAACAACCGATGGGACTTCTCCAGGCCCCACCTATTCCAGGGGCCGTGAAGGCGGTCAGCACCAGGTAAAGTGTCGACCACACACCACCCCCCCCCTCTTCATAGAGAAACAAAGGCGAGACCGTGCAGAAGAAGATATTTTGTTTACCGAGTGAAAAGGGACCGATTAATTTCATTAATTTCAAAACCGCAAGTGCGAAGTGTGGAGAGGCCTTCAGCCGACTTATCAAGTCAATGTTGTAGTGTAATTATGTGTTCAAACATGCACAGTGAAAACCACGAAAGTCCGCAACAAAAGCGGCAGGACATCTGTCTCATTGTGCCCGAGCTAAATTCATCAGTAGCACTGTTTGCCAGTTACTGATTGTTTGCACTTGTGTGTCCCCAATTAATAGATGTTCACCGATGTTTGTATATTGTTTACTTTTTTGTTTACCACTGTGTATCAACAGTGATTTTACTTTTTGTTTACCACTGTAAAGCATTGTTTACGAGTGTGTTAAAAGATAACCCAACAGATACCAGTAAGAAATGCCAGTAAAAATTACAACCTGTCACTACACAGACAGTGGCAATAACCTTAATACTTTTTAATCGCCAAAGTTTGGTTAAGTTGCTAAGAATTAATTTTCATATACCTGTTACTGGAGGTATATAGTATGTAAAGTGTTACGGGAAAAAGCTGCCTACTAAGTATAGTGTAGAGAACCATATGTGAGTTATTTAATTTCTTAATTGTCATGGCTTATGACGTTGACCGCATTTAATAATATGTTTTTGTTGTATGAGTGGATCGCTTGTGACGAGTATACTTCGCGTAACGACGCTGATGGCGAGAATCATGGTTTTAAATCAGTCGTTTTTATATTTTGTTACGTATTACTACAGAAAAAGGCCATAGGTTAGTAAATATCGCTTGAAAAACGAGTAAGAATTAGTAATTTTGAATCTACAAGGAGAGAGAGGAAGGAACGAGGCTCCGGCCAATGACGGGGCTCTCGCAGGCCGCGCGAGGTGGCCGCGCGGGCGTGCGTGACACGAGACAGGTGGTGATTACAGATAGTGTGTCGAAAAATTAAATGTTTTATTTCAATGGCGCGAGTTGGGTAGAACGAAAGGTTATGTTATGTAAAAGGTCCGAGATAACTTAGATTATTTTTAAGTGACCCATTTATAGGTTAACCGGTGATTTTAAAGTTCTGAAATAAAAAATTTTTGGAGAATTTCTACAAGTGAAAAAATTTGTACGGTCTTTTGGAATCTTTGGCTTAGAGTTTTAATAAGAAATTTTTAAGGTATGTAGTGGTTTTATGCGGTAAAGTGGCAGTACCGCAGTAATTAAAACACGGTTTAATTCGCGTGATTTAGCTCGTCAGAGTTGGTGTTATGTTTAACAAGGGTTAGTGTGTAAGGTGAAATTCGAGAGTTAAGCCGCCAGCCGAGATAGGAATATGAGTTTTTTTTTTAACGCCAGAGTAGAGTGAGTAAAAGACCGCCAGGGTGGTTGCTTTGAGAGGCCTACCTGCCCTCATAAATAACGTGTGTTCACGTCACGGCCAGGGCCATGCATGGTGCTGTTAATCCCGAGAAATGCGCAATAATGTACCAGTCGTTTACCGCTAGGTTTGAGAGTGGTTATTATTGTTTACCGATGTTTCACTTCATCAGTCTCATTATGTAGCAATGGTTATTTAGGGTTTACCGATGTTCGCTTGTTGTTTACCGTTGGCAAGTTACGTGGATAAAAAGGTGTAACTATGTATTATAATTCGAGATTTAGAGCCTCAGCCATTGTAAGTTGTTTCTTTCGGGTACGAGTCACGAGTCACAAGGTCGGAGGAGAAAACGATGTTTTTTTTTTCGTGTTGAGAGGCCTACCAGCCCCCATAAACAATGTGTGTTTATTTTTGCTGCAAGGGTCAGTGTTGCTTACGCTCGTGTGGAGCGGCAGAGAGGCTCATAAGATAACAGGGTTTTTGTTCCTAAGTAGTAAGAGAAGCTTGCTCGCATAACCTGTTGGCAACTGTTCAGTAAAAATTTTCCCCGGCCTGGACGGGCCGGGTAGTGAGGCAGAACAGAGTGTGTAATGAACCAGTGTAATTAATTGTAAGGATGTAAGAGGAGTGTGCAATGTGACCAGGGTTT
>NQII01000086.1:802430-822535 GCA_002778355.1 Clitarchus hookeri
CATCCCCAACTGGTTTGTGATGCAGAAGCCATAACTTTCCCTCAGAAGCACTGCCGAGTGCCACGCGACAGAGTACAGAGGGGGAGTGTCGACGTATTCCTACGCCCCATCACTGAGGGCTAGCATCAAGTGCTGGCGCCTCACGCCGCAGAGCAGATTCAATACCTACTTCCAAACTTCAGCATTGGCAGGTATCAACGTCATGTGGAGGTTCCCCCTGGGTGATCCCGCTTTCTCCCCGTATACATTTAACCACTGCTACGCCCTAAACTCTTCTCATCCGTTCTTCAGGCCAACGGGGGACAGCAGGTCTATCCCTGTTTTTAGCAGCCGGATCTGCTTTGGCCAGCATTACACAGTAACTACTTGTGTCTTCCTTCTGTTACATTAAGGCGTAGTATTTTCTACAACAAGAAAGAAAAAAGAACACAACAATTTAAACAGTCGTGCCACCTAAGGTGCTATCAGAAAATTGTAAAAACAGTCAAATCAATTCAAAACTGGCAGACAGTCCGCAGTTTACGGGAGGGTAGATTAAATCGAATCATAGCTGTTTTGACGAAGTTAAAATTTCCAGAGATTAGGATTTTTAGCTTTACGATGGATGATGAATGCGTTATTTCAGTTTCAAAGTACGTTTTGTATATGGAGGGTTCTACTTTGTAAGTTGCTTAGGAGTTGAGTTGAGCTGATAGGTTTAGGTCGGCGCATAAATCAAGGTCTTGAGCGATAACTGTTCGTGCTATTCATTAACACAAAAGGAGCACATTATTTATATATTCCCTCTAATAATTCTCCAGTTCTAATAATTTCAGGCTTGTTCTTTGTGTAAATGCTTTTACAGTTCAAAAGAAAAAAACCGAAGACAAAAATCTCACACAATTGAAAATAATGCTTTTGTGTGAAAGATCGTAATTTGGACAACTAAAATCTAATTAGCTGGCGTATCCAACACAAACAACAACAACTTAATGACTGGAGTGTGCAGAATGGTAGACTGTTTTATTTTAGCAAACGGATGTTAGAAACAAACTCTATTTTTTACATAAGCATAGCAATGCTACGTCATACGAGGTGACTGAAAAAGTTTGCAATGTCGAAGTGTGTTTCAGCCTAATGTCCCAACCTGAATTAAGGAGTGAAATAATAATCGTGCATTTAACACTCTCACAATAGTATGTTTTTCTAAAGTTGTTCATCTGTTAGGTAATAACTTTTTGAGTTATTTAAAGTGTTTCAAATTATTATACTTCCATTAAGTATAATTTGACGCACAAATTATTTCTACAGAGCCCCAAACTATTACAATAATATATATAGTTTATAACACTGCGTTGAATTACACTTTTAGGCACGGTGAAAACTGTTGTACACTGAACCAGGCTCCTTAAGAGTGGGTTGAACTGGTACCTACCCGAAAGAAGAAACCTATCAGAAAATGTGTTTGGAAACTGCCAAGGATTTGGACATCATATGAGACAGTCTTTAACTACAGCCTCCTGTCATCTCGGGTGCTCGGTTTCCGGAGGAGTCCATGTGGGAAACGCGGCGGACGTTGCCGTAAGTTGGTAAGTTTATGCAGGGAGATCCCGTTTTCCCCATCATTACAGTCCATCGCTGCTCCTTGTTCATCCCGTCGACGTTAAAAACCTTTTCTGTTAAACGCTGCCATTATCTCTCTTCTGTCGGCTCATCCATATTGACGCTGACTCAGGCAGCAACAACGGGCAGTGGCGTAACAACACGGGAAGACAATGTGTGCGCCCCCCCCCNAAAAATAGAAAATATGGGGGGGGGGAGGCACAAAATATGCTAAAAGATTGAAGAATTATCTGCGATCTACCATGAGCCACGAAAGTATGAACCACTTCACCATTCTACATGCGATGCCAATATCGAGGGGACTGGCTGTCTTTACATTATCCAGGTGTGTCACTGTTAGTAATTATTACCTTGTTAGAAAGTGTAAAGGAAGGAACGTTTATTTTATTTCAAATTAAATATATTAATAATTATGGGGTGAAAATGATTTCCTTATTTCCACACACGTCTTCACTTCTACACTGTAAAATAAATTCTGCTAAACTTCCTAAAATGTAATGGAAGTGTATGAAAATAGTATTACGTATCAGGCTGAAAATATGGGAATGTTTGGAATCGCTACTATACAAAGTTGGGAACTTCACTACTCTTTCCCGGGCAACTATAGGAACGTGACCATGGATGTATGGGAAAATATTTTACCATTCGCGCTTTGTCACTGCACGTATACACTGATATGGTAAATTTACAAATAATTTCCTAGAGTGTATATTATATGAAGCCTATTGTTTATATTTCATACCATGGTATTTATTTCTTGATCGCAACGAAACTAAAGTTTGTAAGGGGGCAAAAATTATACATAAAAACTATATGAATGTGTGTGTGTGAAAAAAAGGGAGGGGGCTAAATTACTGCCCCTCCTAATTTGGAAATGTTACGCCGCTGATGACGACGACTGTTGTACTGTTGTACTTCGCCGGTACAGTACGATCGAAAATCTTTAGGGAGAGTTCAAATATGATCATGCATAATAATTATTGGCTTCTGCCTAACGCGCGCATAGTTTGGTATAATTATTTTAATTGTTACATAACGTAGTAAGTCCTATACAGGTATAAATATACTAGTGGAGTCAATAAGTTCGCGGGCTGGCGCCCCGAGTCCACCAACTTGTTAACTGTAGTACGCACAGCATTTGCGTGGATGTTGTTTCGTTGGCAACCTCCTTTTAAGTAGTTAATTACATTTTGGCGTTACGTAAAAATTGTACTAATTGTTTCCAAACATCTGTGCATAGTTTTTCTGTGTATCGTAAGTTTCGTTATATATTTTTCATGCTGCTTTGTAAGATTGCAATGTTGAGCAACAGAAGAAGAGGAGAGCTACTAAAAGCGATGCTACCCGTTTCTCGTACTACGAAAATTATACCGTCATTTTTTAAAACAAACTTTTATGTATATTTTCATACTAAATACATTTATATTTTTAAGACGCAAAGTCTCAAACTAGTGTTGAGGAGAAGGCGTACGGAAATCGTACAAGACAATATCAGCTACGGTCTCAAACAAAGTGTTAATTTTTTATGAATCCCAGGTGACTGGCCGCATCCATGATCGAGAGGTCGCTTGACGTTAGAGGAGCCTCACATTACAGGGCGAAAACATACTTAACAATAGAGATCACATCGACCCAATTGTAAAGGTACGCACGTTTTACCAGCACCGAAACAACTTATCTAGCCATAAGACGCTGCACATCTAATACAGCCCAACATGCAATTAAAATTTTCATAGTGCAAGATGCATTAAAAATACGCGCTGGAAAGAATTTGAATATTACAAAATACTTAAGGTTAAACGTTCGAGGACATCAGTTGCAATGTAATCATTGTTTCAAAGGTCTCTAAAATATCCCAAAATTACTTTCATAAACACTATGAAATTGAACATGTAACATGCACAAATAACAGCATTGAACTTTGATATAGACTACATAATGCCTCTAAAATAATCCTGCCACGTGGTGGCATGCTGTTAACGTCAAGCCTCAAACGCCACTCTATAGTGTATTGCACACACGGGTGATGGAGAGTTTATTGCGCGCGCCACTAAGGGCGTAACAAACGCCTGTTTTTGTGCCTCAAAAACCCAAAATAGACTCGTGTAGGTGGGCAGTAAACCATGGAACTCTACAAACTGTTTTCGCCACTCTGTGTCTCGTGTGACCCATGCACCATCTGTTTCCTGTGTGCTTTGAGATGTTTGGCACGACTAACTGTGTGAAGCCAGAGTAATGAATTACTCAAAGTAGTCACTAATTCGAAACCTTAACACTAAGTCTATTCCCTGGCGAATGTTGGCAGTGGAGCATGAGGAACTACTTTTATATTCATTCCAGTGGACGTGCTATGTTCTTGTGCACTTCCAAACCCATCCGCTATTTATTTTTCTCACTCTGTAAAATAAGTTTTGTACTTTTACAAAAAAAAATCCTTGGAAATACAGTTGCCAAGAAAATCCTTAGTATAAATGCTAACAGTTTTCTTGTAAAAATCTGCAGAACATCTATTTGTAATATTACAAACGATAGGCTTGTACTTACATTATTAAGAAGTGGACACAAAAATATTTTTTCTTCTTATAGAGAACAAATGTGATGAATTAATGACATAGGAAAGGAAAATAATTACTTCAAAATATAATTCACCATAAAAGCAAAGGTACGCCTTGCTATAACGAGGGCTACAACCCACGTCTCTTGCGTAACTATCTGCAACCCTTAACCCCAAGACCAACTTGATTTACGAGCTATCAATAAGTTTTATGTTAAATATAACACTTAATAACTACAAAATATAAGTGAAGTTATTCGATTAAGAAGAACGCATTTATTTTAATTTAATTGTTCTGTGTAGATGGGAAGCCTTAACATTAACAGTTAATGAGTAATAGCGTCACGTGTTTTTTTAAATTGTAGTCCTTTTATTAAGATTATTTGCGTGGTTTTAAGTATTTTACGTTATTCAAACTTGCAATACATTTATTTTTTCGTGCAACAACATTTACATCACCCCTAGTTTTTGCATAAGCAGCTATAAATGGTTTTAAGTTTGTTGAGTGTCCGCCATTTTGTTTGAGCTCTCGGATAGGCCTACGGTTCAGAAATCTGTTGAGGTTTATTACAAACATGGCTCTGAGAGTTTTACAAACGAGTAATTTTATAAGAGAAATCTTTGTACTATTAAAAACATTTGTAAAAGTATACAAACAATTTGTCAGTAGAAATTACATTTTTTTTACAGTGCACTCAACACTCCTGCTCGTCCCTCATATTCACAGTGAACAGATTGTGAAGGGCTCCTCTCGATAGAGATTAGCTTGTGGAGTAATGATACGCTCTGCCTTCGCAAGTAAAACGAAATAATCTTCACCGCTAAGACTACTTTTAAAACCGGAGTGTAGCCAAACGCTGTAAAACCTTGCAAGAAAAAAAAATTAATGAAAATCACAATGAAAGGCTACATTCATGATGAGGCACCACCTACCAAGTGGTTTATCTTGACATGGAATCGGTTAAATATCACATTGTAGACTCACCGGAATGTTGCACTGGGTAGTGTCGGAGTACACTGGAGAATATACACCGACCCTGGTAACGGCTAT
Source organism: Clitarchus hookeri (assembly GCA_002778355.1). Lineage (NCBI taxonomy): Eukaryota > Metazoa > Arthropoda > Insecta > Phasmatodea > Phasmatidae > Clitarchus > Clitarchus hookeri. The sequence continues at coordinate 807,638 of NQII01000086.1, forward strand.
AATGTTTCTACAATACACCCTGAAATTGTATTGTGTTTATTAATGTTTGAGGTATGATTCATTACACACTCTCTCTCACACAGTGGTAATCAATTACTATCACACTATCACTCTATTCAAGGTTTTTCTGTGGTTTTACTTCAAACGCACCATGGAAATGATATTACTCTTTGAACCAAATATTTTAAAGTAGTATTTAACTTAGTAATTATTAAAAATGAACATTTTCGTTCCCTTTCTACACTTTTATAACCAAACAACAAAACAGAATAAAGTATGTGTGTTTCTAACTGTTGAAACGGTAAAGAGGATTACTTAAAAACAATTTAAGTCATAAAAATTAACAGACGAAGAGGAATAGAAACTAGTTTTCTGCGCCCTTCCCGAGTTCCTTAAATATATAAAATATAATTTGCTCGCTAATTCCTAGAAGGGAATTTTTACTGGTTCCCTTTTAGTTCGTATTCCACACACGCATTTTCAACCAAAATGGCGGGAATCTATTTCGGTCGAGTTGACAAGCCAGTGCATTATCAGTAGAAATTAAGACTGCAGTCGGGTCGCAAACAAAGTGAATCAACATTGTATCTGATGTAGCTACGTGATAACATTGAAGCAACTCTTTGGAAGAATACTCTATATGGCTCCACTTGATATTCAAGTTTTACATTTTCGTATTTCGGTTAGCAGAGAATATCATTGAAACGTTAAATTGTTTGAACAAACAGTTTTTTGAACGAAAAAAAAAACAGATTTTGTGGAAGTTTTGAAGAAGCACTTGGCATCTTCTTTCAGTGTGAGTTATCTCATTTCTCATTTAATAATCTGTACATTTCTAAAACAGTCAAATTGTGATTTTGATACTGTACGTATTTATGGGAAATCTATGCTTTGAATATTTCATTTTTGCGAGGAAAGTGCAATTACCGATGTCTAAAAGATGAACACTATATGGTAAAAATATAAAATAACAAATTTGTTTCGTGGCCAACGTCATTAAATGAACAAAATGTAGTGTGAATCTTGTACATTGTCGACTCAGTACTATACTGGCTGACAACCGGAAAATAATGCATGAATATTTAGGACGCTTTAAGTGTAAACACAGCGTCCAACAAAACAGGAGTTCTTTACTTGACTGATATAGGCGACTCGACTCTAGCTTGTTTTCAATATCTATTAAACTGTTATAAAAAATTTAAGAGTTAAATGTCCGATCTCAGCTAAATGTACAGTTTAGCCTATATGTGTGTTTAAAATTACTTCCTTAAACTAGAAACGAACTACAAATGTTTGCATCTTTACAAAAAATTATTAAGCCAAGTGGAGAATTTAGAATATTCTTGATGGCTTCTTCCTTATACACAAAAAATAGGCCGTGGAGGAGAGAAAGAAATAGGTTAACCACATCATGTTACTTTATTATGGAGAGTTCCTCAAAATCTGATAGGAGTTATAGACAACTCGCTAGTAATGACGTTATGGTTTCCTGAATACTAATTTTATTTTCCAAGCATGTAAAATATCTAAAACATTGATTACGGATGATTTCATTTTTAAAAATAGTTTTGAACAGAAGACATACGTTTAAGAAGATGCAAAACAGTCTTGTCAACTTAACGATGACATACATGCTGTCGTTTGACCGGTGGTGTAGAAAGCACCTGACATGTAGGTCACTTGTTAGTCACCATAGCTGGTCAGGCGGTAGACAAATGGAGTCAAATATCGAACAAAGTATGTTCCTGGTCACTGATAAAGGTAACTGCACTACATTACATCTCAACAAGCATGGAGACTCTCCTGGATAACTTCTGGACGAAAGTAACGATGGAGAACAAAACAGACAATAACTAAATTCCGCGTTTCTGGCCATTTGCCGTCCCCCACTTAAAATCGGGATTCAGTAATAATTTGTATTAGGGTTAAGTTGAGTTGAGAGAATTGGGCGGCTCTTAACAACGAATTCTTGAGAGCCGATGAGGGTGAAATGAGGTGAGAATGGAGCAGCACCGGAATGAAGAGTGGGGGAAACGGGAGATCCCCGAGAAAACCCGCCGACCAGCGGCATCGTTCGGCACGATTTCCACTTGTAAAAATCCAGGAGTGACCCGGCCGGGAATTGAACCTGGTTCACCTTGGTGACAGGCGAGCAGTCTAACCACTCAGCCAACGCAGCCCTTTGTATTATATATTTGGAAAACATTGCTATCAGATTTTTTAAAATGTGCTTTAAATTTTGCATTAATATTTCCAAGGAAAACAAAAGTGTACACAGTTTTACGCACACGCAGTTAGACACCAGCCAAATTGCGGGCCGGGTAGGTGAAGGCTGTGACGTCAAGTCACATTCCAAGTTATGTGGATAATAAATACCAACAATTCCTTACCACCTCCTGTTAATTATATTAAGGTTAATTATACTCAGGTTAATAACAAAACGAGATTTATTATGGAAGAATTTGGCTTAGGGAAAAGTTCCGCCGCAAGGTGCGCAGTGTTCCAAAAAGGAACTTTTATAAATTAAAATTTTAAGTTACGTAAATAATAAAAGAGAAAGATTTTACTTAGTTACAAAGTTATTTTATATTTGATTTATAATTTTTGCAATTATCGTGTTTTTTTTAAGTATAAAATAGAGAAAATTTGGTACCTATCCGACACTAGTGCTTACCTAGTGGCCAAAATTTTCCTTTGCCAAAAATTTAACATTGATCTTTCCAACATGTAGTATAATTAACCTTGATTATATCCTCCTTAATTAACCTTAATTATATCCTCCTTAATTAACCATTACTCAAACGACTACGATTACTCAGGGACGATCGATCCACCTGTTATCAGGCGTTCCTTGAACCCTTTCGACCCTTCCTAGCATCTATTTTGTTGTTCTGGAATTTAAGTTGCTGTGAAATTTAAATACCGGTGGACCATCTTAAATAAAGAGGGTTCCTAAGCTACTGAATATGACTCGCTTATCAAATTCTCAATCGTGAAATGCGTCATTCTTTGACCATCACAGCGTGGCCCACTTGTCGCATCTTTCACCTGCAGCCATGAAAATGAAAATCCATGCGCGGTTCCCGCGTGAGACAGTGTAACACATGGGTGAGGGTAGGGTGGCGCTAACGGGAGCCAGCTGTACTAACCGAGCGACAGACTTGTTTCGGCCAATCCGAAAAATGGCCGAGGTGAGACGAGATGCGGTGGATATGCATCGGAACGAAGACGGGGAGGAAACGGCAGTGCCGCGAGAAAAACCCCACCGTCACGGTAGTGTCCACCACACTTCCCACATGAGAACACCCCGTCGGAGCCTGGGTTCAAACCGGAGACCTCAAAGACGGGAGGAGAGTTACTATCTAACTGAGCCAACTGTGGGTACATCTCCGGTTGTGAGTTAGTCAAAAATTGATCATCTCGCCACTCCTTTCACCAAACCGACAAGAACAAACGTAAACGTATACTGACGTTTTGCTTTATAAGCTAGACATTGCGTGGCAATATACGATTATGTGAGCTAGAATAGTGTCTCTAATTGTTTAGAGCTAGCTATACAATATTATGTTGGCGCGTTTCCTCCCACCAGTGCATTCTGTCGCTACTCTATCTTCACTCATCTATAGCCTATTTGCAATATATTCACACTTTTTGAATATAACATTTGAAAAATCACTTTATGTATGACATCTTTGGTCGTTTCTTAAATATGCCATGTACCACAATCATTTTATGCTTCTGTTAACATGAAAGTAACTTACTTTTTGTTAAATTAGACTTTTACTCGTATTTTATCTATAAATTATATTATTTCGTTAGTAACTAATATTATTACAACAGAGAGAAAATAAGTGTATTGGTAATCCCTAGTAAGAAATAGTTATAATGCAAAATATTTTTTTACTGAGTGCGCACGAGTGCGGTGCGTTGTCCCTTTGGCGTAATTTTCTAGATTTAGACGTAGTGAGGTGGAGACGGAGGAATAGCCAGAAAATAGAACTTCAGCAGGGCTTTAGAAAAGTTGGAAGTAACCGTGGATGGGCTGTGCACCTTCGTTGTGACACCACGTGCCCGCAGGGGCCACGGTGGTATAGTGGTCAGACTATTTGCCTCCCACCTAAGTGAATCGGGCTCGATTCCCACAGGGGTCGTTCTCGGATTTTCGCATGTGGGAATCGTGCCGGGCGATGCCGCTGGTATGTGGGTTTTCTCGGGGATCTCCCACTTTCCCCGCCCTTTCATTCCGGTGCTACTCCATACTCATCTCAATCACCCTCATCGGCTCTCAAGACCTCGATGTTAAGAGCCGTCCAACTCTCTTCACTCACTCACTCACTCGACGTGCCCGCTGGCGGCCCACGTGCGGCGCAATCTCGTAGTCGCAAACCTCATCACGGGGGAGGGTTTGGTCATCACAAAGGCACGCGGAGGGGCGATGTGTTGGTCTCCGTGGATGTCGTCTGCCGCTGACGGTACTGCGGACGCCGACTCCTAATAGAGAGACGACGTCCAGCAGAACGCGCGTGGGAAGGCGGCCTCGCAGTGCGTGACGGAGAGGGGGCGTCGCCGTGTAACGGCGCCGGAAAGCGCGCGGCACGTACCGCACGCGGTATAATTAGACGGCAGGATGCGAGTCAGCGCCGCCCGAGCCCGTCGTAACGTCGCGACGCGGCATTCCTGGGCTCGGTGACGTCACCGCCATTCACGAGCGAGGCGGCCGCAGAAACAAACACCACAAGCACGTGGGATACTTCAACTTGGCACATTTACTTTAAGGGGCAGCCTTGACCGACCATAATAAGCTGTGTCAAGTCCACATCTGTATGATAACATCTGCTAATCACTAAGCAATTTAGGTTTTTCTGCGATATTTCAGACTGCTAAGTTTTGACAGCTCCATCCAAGGATTATTAACTGACATCTTTAATTATAAGGAATTTTAATTATTTTATTGTTTCTTTAGATTTCGTGAAAAATTATTAATCTCGCTTCTATAAAAGGTTATCTTGTTTTATCAAAGTAATATGTTTGTCTATGCAAATAAGGTTCTGAGTTTGTGTATTTTATTTTGCTATGCTAGTTTCCCATAGCAAATGCGCACTCCCAAGATGGTGGAACTACTGGTGTCAAATGATCTACTTAATTTTCACATAAGTGTTAATGAAAAACAGTGTGAATAAAAGCAGTGTAGTATTTGTGTAGCATTTCCCAATGTACGGGCTTATTCAGCTAAGAAGTTCATCTTGTATATCTTCCAAACCACTGTAGGTAACAAAATTTTGATTTCGAGTTCGGAAATGGCACTACGGGTTCATACTACGACACCGTCTATGTCTGTTCCAAGATGTAATTAAATACTGAGATAACGATATCAACTTTGTTTTTAAACCGGAATAGACTAATTTCTCCCAATAGTTTAACATGTTATTAAGCGGCGAGTTCAGTGACATGATTTTGAAAATCCGACGAACGCTTTTTGAGATATAAGGGGGTTTTCATGGGTATTTTACTGTAACTGTGGCGGGGTAGGTTGCGTCATATGCTGGGAGCAGTGAATGGTGGGAGATAACATTACATGTTCCTCGATTTAAAAAAAAAATTATTGATTTTTTCAATTTTTTATAATTGGGAGGGTCTTTAGCAATGTCCGACATAGCACTAAATAAAATTGATACTGTTGCTCTCTTCTATAGGTTTAGTCGTGATTCTCCGACAAACGATTATATGTTCTTCAATTTTTAGAATCTTTCTTTCGATTTTTTGCAATTTTTGTATTATTGGGAGGGTGGATGGTGACGGGTGGGTGTATTTGTTTTTATGATGGGGTGAGCAGGGTCCAAACGACAAACGATTTTCGATCGTTTGCTGCTGGCATCGAATGTGCCCGTACTGTGTTTTTGAATATGTTTCCTTAGCGAGGTGAGAAATCGTAGTAGTGAATGTATGCTGTATAGAATCATACAACACTTTCAGGATATCTTCATTTTGTACCAATACCACATTCAATCGGTCGGTAACTTACCATTGCACACTCATTACGTGCTCGTCCGTGGATATCAAATCGTGAACGAACTCTGTCATCACACGATCCATCTTTGTCCCAAGCTCAGACAAGTAAGTGCGAAAGAATTTGTTCTGTTAGGACAACACAATGCGTAATTCCGAGATTATGGCATTACCAGCTTCGAGGACGAAATGTTTAGTAGTAGCATCTTCGAATAGTTCAGATTCGCCAACATTTCGAATTATTCTTCTAACAGCATCGCAAATTCTATTGTTTCTTGGTACTAGAAAACCTCCATCTTTGTCTTTGTCAAAATACATCTTGAGGCTACTCTGCCGGAATTTCGATGTGCTGTAATTCATTCTTAATGGTCGACGATGAAATTATCGAAGCTGAATCAGTACGTGCCATTATATAGAGGCCAGTCTTTTATTATCACCAAACATCTATGCGTGTCTTTCCCGTACAAGATACACAGACCCTGAAATTCGATAATATCATGTTCGTATTTATGTGGTAGTCATAAATGTGTCGCAAAATCGTATCATCCATGCACTGCATCGTAACAGGTCCTTCAAATTGTGTAAAAAACATGTGTGCTCCTAAGTTTGCTGGAGGATCACAATGGTATTCGGTTCGAGAACATGTATCTGTACTCTAAATCGCCCTAGCTATCAAAATACAAGCTCCTGGCATATATGATACTGGACGCGGATGGTGTGAAATATTTATCTTGCAGTGATAACGAATCTGGCGTGCTACCAAGCCAAGCATTGTCAAATGCAGTGTTTATTTTCGACGATGTAGTATGCGAGAAGCAGAAGTCCATCCAGGAGTACCTTAACCTGGGACGGCATGCGAACATGGACTTTGCGTACCTCGGCCAGACTTATTCGCGCATACCCAAACAACTGCTTCGCAACAATGCAAGCAATTTGGTGTGGTTTCCAATTTGGTGCGGTTTCGTATGAACGATATGAGTTTGCGACACGTGAATGACGACCACGTCAATACAGACATGACATTATCGGATTTCAGCAGTCTGTGTACCTTGTGCTGGAAAAACAAGTATGGATTTCTGGTGATTGCAACATACTGGCATCTATATAATGGCAGGTACCAACATGGCTTTGATCAGTTCATTATTACCTTCAAGACTGAGTTACAGCATATCGAAATTCGGGATGAGTAGCCTCAAGTTGTGTCTTGAGAAAGACGAAAATGGAGATTGTCATACCAAGAAATTATGGAACTTGCGATGCTGGTAGAAGAATAACTTGAAATGTTGGCGAACCCGAACTATCCGAAGATGCTGCTACTAAACATTTCGTTCTCGAAACTTGTAATGTCGTAATCTTGGAATTACGCATTGTGTTGTCCGAACAGAACAAATTCTTTCGCACTCACTTGTCTGAGCTTGGGGTGAAGATGGATCGTGTAAAGACAGAGATAGTTCGCGATTTGGTGGCCATGGACGAGGACGCAATGACTGTGCAATGGCAAGTTACCGACTGATTGAATGTACCATCGGTACAAAATAAAGAAATTCTGAAAGTGCTGAAAGATTCCATACAGCATACATTTACTGCTACGATTTCCCACCTAGACATGAAAACAGATATTCAAAAACCCAGCAAGGACATATTCGATGCCTGCAGCGAATGCCTGGAAATTATTGAAAATCGTTTGTCGGGGACTCATGACTAAGCCTATAAAAGAAAGCAACAGTATTCATTTTTATTCAGTGCGATGCCGGACATCGCTATCGTCCTTCATAAAGCGATATAGTCAGTTCGCTCGAAGTATTTACTCGCCAAGAGGGCCAGACTTTCATGAAGAAATCTTTAAGCCCATTACTTGCTGTTTCGATGTACTCAAGGAGAGTTATGGAGCACCAGTAGTTGTGAAGACCGAAATCGTCAACACTTTTCAACGTACGAAGAAGCAGAAACATAATGACATACAAATGAATCGGGATGACGAACCAGATGCAGATTTGCTGAAAAATAAAATGTAGAGAAGAGAGCCCTCAAACCCAATGCTCTGGCTCGTCAGTACGTACGATCGTACACATCTCGTAATAATGATACGATGTACATTGTATATACGTACGGCGATAAATGGTTCCTCGGTGCTGATGAATTACAGTTTTTACCAGTTGGAACCATCCAAGTAGGCGATTACAAAATGCATGGAACCCATGCCTGCACTTTACCAAGATGACAATCCCGAGACTTGTGCTTATAAGGATGAAGAACACAAATAAATCGACATTCTTACATACCTCTACAGTGGCCTAGCACTGAAATGTTGGGAAGGTCTGAAGAAGATACGACAGTAACAAGAACATTGACTTCGTGTTTTGGGACGACCCGGACAAACTTATCGATAAGCTACGACTTCTGGTTGCTTCGAAAAGGGTTGGAAATCACTCGCACACCAACGAGATTATATCCATAGTCGAAGAAATGAAGAATGGAGGCTACATGCGATGAGTCAGTTTGGAATCGCTCACAAACTGCATACGACCACCAGGTGTAACTGCCATCGTCGCAAGGTCATGATTTGCTTGATAGATGGCTTGTTTCAATGTGACCTCGTCGTGATGGTGTAGTATTATCGGGTTAACAATGGCTACAAATACATGTTGACAATCATCGATGCCTATTACAAATTCGCCTGGGCCAGGCCGGTCAAGTCGAAGAATGTACGCTATATCACCAAGGCCACGGCAGATTGTATCGCGTGAAGGACACGTCCCAACTAATCTGCAAACCAACCAGGGAAAGGCATTCTACAATGCGAAGTTCATGGCCCTGATGAAGAAACATAGTTTAATGTGGAAGCATTTCGCCACGAACGGCAGCTACAAGTGGCTGAAGTGGCTGAAGCTATTCCATATGTCGTTCGCGAGTATAATTCTACCATTCATTCTACCACTCGCACGAAGCCCAAAGATGTCAAAAATGACTCCCTGCTAAGACTGTGTATGCTTTTCGAAGAGGATGGACACACGCAAGCCTCAAGCCAAGATTGGTGACCTGGTGCACATATCCAAACAGAACGGCATCTTCGAGAATGGGTTCACGTCGAATTGGAGCTCCGAATTATTTCGTGTGTGATGTAAACGCAACTATCCTCTGATGACCTATTATCTCGAAGATCTGAACAACGTACCCATCCGTGGCGGTTTCTACACTGAGTAGATCCAGCCGACGAAGTTTCCAGATGTGTTTGGTCGATAAGGTGCTAAAACGACGTAACGGAGGGGCGTAGGTCAAGTGCCGGTTGGCGGCACTTCATTTTCATCTCAATCACCCTCATCGGCTCTCAAGACCTCGCTGTTGAAAGCCGCCGAAATCTCTTCACTCGCTCACCAATTTTGACCAAATTTTGTATGCTGAAAGTTTATACTACAAGCATCAATGTGCCTACACATAACCACTTTTGTCAGTGAGTTTGTAAGATAGTGCCACATGAATAAATAAAGTTTTTATGTCATATCTCGGTAAACAATAAACCAATTCATACGAAATTTTGCAAACAGGTAGAACTGTGGCAGATTATGTTCAATTATATGCTTCAGGGTTCTCAGATGCTTATTTTCAATATGGCGGCCATATAGTTTTCTGAGATTAGAGTATTATATCGTCGAAACCATGTAATCCATTCCAACTTATTTGTATGCTGGCAGTAAATATTACAACTCTCAACTGTGTCTACACAGAGCATCTTTTGTCCGTCATTTTGTAAGATAGCGCCATATGAATAAATAAATTTTTATGTAATATCTCTGGAAACAATTGATCGATTTCAACCAAATTGGACAAACCGTTTGCACTGCAGTAGGTGGTGTAAATTGTTATGTTTTATGTAGATCAGGCACTTATTTTCAAAATGATAGCTATATAAATATTACAGCTCACTATATTTTATTAACTTGCTTAAATAATTATTCTCAAATGGCGGCCACACACGTATTTAATGTTTATTTGGTAAATAAACTATGCAATTTAACTAATTTCTGTTTGGGTCTCGGTGGCTGAGCGGTTAGCCTGCTTGCATCCCATCAAGACGAACCAGGTTCAATCCCCGGCCGTGTCACAGGATTTTCGAAAGTGGGAAGCGTCCCTCCAGTTATTTATTTTTTAGCATCTACCCCATGTCACCCATTTCCAAAACTTTTGGCGACGAGACACCCTTCAAACATGGAGTATCTCTCCTAGTTTACTAATTGTATTTTAATTTAAAAAAAGTTTTTTATTCAATCTTGTTTTATTTTTTTTTAAATAAATAAATCATGCAATATTTAAGTAAATATTTTATTCGATAAAAATTATTTATAATTACATGAGGAAAGACATAAGCCCTTGAGTAAAAGTTTTCACATATTTATGTATACTTTGTCCTCTTCCACAGCGAGTTCACTGCTCGATGTCAGCTTCAGCAACCCAGGAATTGTAGCGGCAGGGAAGCCCTGCCACCTTGGATCCGGGTTAACTTGGCCTTGACCTCACGCCCATGACCTAGGATAACCTTAAACCGAAAATAATCGCAAAATAAATGCCAAAAATGTTTTAGAATTTATAAAAAGTTCCATTCAAAAATTCAACAAATTTCGACATTAGAAAAAAATAAAAAATAAAGCATTTAAAGATTTACATGCAAAGAGGCAGCTCCCCAACACATTTTACATATAATTACATGCAACTGTAAGTCAGGATGTGAACGGAATTGTGAGTGCCGTAGGAGTGGTTTACCGTGCTCCAAAACGTGTGGTTATTGCAGTGATTGTGGTTGTAGCAACAGTGAACCAACACAGGAGGACGAGGATGTATATGGCGATCTTGAAAGTGACATCGAAAATATGAAAACGACTACCAATGTGGATGTGATGAAGCATGTGCACGTAGATTTCGTCACTAAACAAATAATAAGTCAGTGTGGGGGAGACAACTTTTAATAATTTAATCAGTTGTTTTTCATAAATGTTAAGTGCAAAATGGAAAAACAAGCATTACTGAAAAACAAGTATTACTTTAAAACGTTTGCCTGTCTTTGTGCGGGAAAACTGATACTACAAACCACACAGGGATCACCAGAATTGCATTCTTCAACATCTAGTAGAACGTAAGAGCTACACTGTTTTATACTATGTTATTTAGAGGTAAATATTTCTATGCTCCAGATTTCCTCTTCATAAATATATCTTTTAAATTATTTTAAAAAATAATGTCCTTGTGACTTTGAAAACTTATAAATGTGGTCTCCTCATTGTTACATTGCAGTTCACCCAGCCGTGCGCGCCAGCTCCTAAAATAACTATATCGGTGGCTGGTATTTTTCTGATTGGGTACTTGTTATTGTAAGAATTTTTTATATTCTACAACTTTTGTTTAGAATTTTTTTTTTAAATAATGAATGGCTGATACGCATTTTGTAATAATATAACACTTTCCTCGGAAAATTATAGTAATATTAAATTTTAAAATCTCTTAAATTTTAAATTATTAATTTAAAGTTAATATTTTTGTAATACTTGGAAAGCCCATTTAAAGGGGAATCATTAAAAAAAAAAAGAGCACGTCTCTAGGACTAACAAGAGTCTCACAATATATTTTTTAATGAATGCTTCAAAAAATCTACATAAAATGGTGGAAAACCAGTGTTGGGATTTCTTGGAATTTTTTGTATCATGAACTGGGGCACTTCCTTAACACACTAGTGAAGGTTTCAGTTTGTTGATTTGAATCTGTGGGTAAAACCCTAATTTGACTGGGCTATAAGGGGGTTTAGCTCGGGGCGGCACCGTTTCGGACAGTACCCCGAGAAAACCGTGATGTACAACTGGATGATTTTGAAAACTGCAACAAATGTGCAGTATGGCTACTCTTGTGCCAGGGAATACTTACGTTCTCCTTACCTGCCAGTTAGGGGGTATTTTAATTTTAACTGTTATTTGCATGAGAAATATACAAATATATCACTGTACCAGTCCACTGTGCCAGTCCACTGAATGTTCTTAATTTTTACGGTTACGGACGTCAGCATTTGGCAACAATTAAGAATCCGTTCACAGGAAAAACTTCCAACTGAAAGCTACAGTCAGCAAAAACCTGAAATGTTATTTTCATGTAATAACTGAAAGGGACGCCGCACTTCCATTGATTTAGACGTTAAGTCCAGTAATAATAATAATAGTAACGCATATCGAAGGGTGCACTTTAAGGAGTGGTAACAACTACCGTAGCCACTGCGTTTTAAAATGGACTTTGGACGGTGATACTGTCATTGTCCCTGAGACCGTATAACGGAGAGGCAATGGTATGTTTTGGCACGAGAAATCGGAATACCCCCTTGAAAACTCATCAACTGTTTGCAACGTCCTCGACGTTGTCCGCGGGGAATCGAACGCTGATGGACATTTTAGGAGGTTCGCTTTCAGGGCCCAAGTATTTAGACATACAGAAGACATTTTGCAGTCGGGCGTCTGCTGTCCATGTCTAGGACACGACAGCATGTTTGAAAACGCGGCGGCAAGCGCGACGGGCGACAGAGCTTAAAAGAACTCATACGTCACTGGAGATTTAAATTTCCAACTTTTTTCTGCGTGCATGAAACGTGCCCAATTGCGCTGCCAGCGAGTCCCCGATACTGCGTTTCCCTATCTGAGTGCCCTTCCTTCCTCCATGAACACAACATTCCCGCAGTGACGGAGCGCCGCTGCTCGGCCAGCCGTGGAATGTAAATAGACTGTCGGCAGTTGGCCTAGTTTCTACTTTAGCCCATTTCCACAGCACATGGGTTTCGTTATTGTGGTGAGTTTGAGACGATACGTTTTTCTTCTCATGTTCTAGAGCTCCCTAAAATCACTTCGCGTCATTTTTCACGTCATAATTCCGCCTGCCCGTCATTGGTTCAGCAACAAATGATGGGCCGTTTCCCCTACAGTAAGTAAAAAAAAGTATTAGGACATCTTTAACAAAAATAAAAATATGTGCACTTCCAAAATAAAGTACATGATTTTAAATTGTAGAATAAGCAGTTAGTTAGGTACATAACGTGTCTCACTTGCGTACACACATGTTAACACACATATTACCAGAATAAAAAAATAACAATAAACTGAACAAACAACCCCTTTCCAACAAAATAAGTATTTGGACACAAAAGAAAACCGAAGTAAAAATTCACAAAGAACACAAATGCCCACTTCAATATTCGGCCTGATAGTATTTGGCTTCAATTAAGGCTTGAAGGCATTTTGATATCGAATTTATGCCCTTCTGGCAAGTGCTCACATCCATTTGTGTCCACTCCTATTGGACGCACGCAAACAATTCTTTTCTGTTGGAGGGTTGATGTATCCATATTTTTTCCTTCAGATGACAACACAGTTCTCTATCGAATGTAACCCAGTGATTGAGGTGGAATTTCGTGGTAGTGGAGTGTTTGGTAGAGGATCCACTGCCAAACACAATATGCTCTGTGTTTGGGAACGTTATCTTTTTGGAACATCCAACTGTCACCCAACCCAAGATTCTGTGCACTTTCCTCTAGATTGGTCTTTAGTATAGTTAAATACTTCTTCCAGTCCTAAGTGCAGTTAATAACCTCAATGTAACTCACTCCATTAGCATTCACACAACCCCAAACCATAACTAAGTTTCCTCCGTGTTTCACAGTTGGAGCAATGTTCTGTTTTTTTTTTAAAGCTTCATTCATCTTTCTCCATACATACTGATACCAATCACTCCCATACAGGTTCATACTGGTATCATCTGAGAAAAAAACTATTTTCCAAAATTCTAAGGGTTCATTTGACACTTTTTAGCAAACGCGTTATTATTTCAATGAATTAATTTGTTGACAGCGACAGGTTTTGTGGTGTTTGTAGATCATTTTACACTTACACATTATCCAGAAACGCAGTGTTCCATCTTACCCATTTTCTCCAATATCTGTAATAATCTGGTGCGTCAGGTTCAACTTCAACGATGTGTACCGCCCTTGTGAGTTGATTTAGAACAATGGCCTTATGTATGTTTTCTATTATTTTTTTCGTGATTAATCAGCAGCCAAAGTTTGTCGGTTGAATTTAGATACATTCTGTATATTATATCCATTGTATTACTGCTTTATAGTCAAAGAAAATTATAGTAAGGATTTTCTCTAGGGGAAAAATATTTTGAGATTTATAAAGGTGAGCAAGGTTTTCTAAAATTGTATGGTAAAGTATCGCATGATCTGAAACATATCAATACAAAAGTTTGGAAAACATATTTTTCATTTCTTGTGTTATTTCCTTCTCACAATTACAGTTGGCAATCAAGTTATTAACATTTTTGTTATTTAGTTGGAATGCTAAATGTCATTTGAGATTTGGTGCGAGAAGACAAGCAGAGCAATGGTAAGTTATTACCCTTATATTTTCTGCCAAATGGAGTTCTTCAAGGGTTTTCTACGAGTCCAGCCGCAGAGGGTAGAGGACTAGAGGACATGTCACATTCACAATCTGAAATATAGGCACAGAACATCGGACATAACAGTTGAGCATTGCACACAACTGGAAACCTTGTGCACGATTGATTAACAATTGAATATGTACGGACGCATGCCGCATATTGTTAGCATTCAGAAGCGCTGCTGTTACACTCTCAGCCATCTTAAACCCGCATCACCAAGCTAGGGCCCCAGTATACACGTGCCGTGAGATACGTACCGCGAGGCCAGGCCGGCCCGGGGGGCGGACAGACAGTTGACATGTGCGGGGGAAAAATGCCGAGTTAAGCCAGCAAATCGCCGACACACTGAGTAAAATGTGTGAGAACATGGACACGTGCCGAGGTAATGCAGAGGTAAGCTAGAGTTTCGCCAACACGCCTCTAGTTAGA
>NQII01000086.1:822567-848458 GCA_002778355.1 Clitarchus hookeri
AAAGAGTGAGACACCTGTGAGGATCTGGGGGGGTTGTTGAGGAGAGATTAAAAGCCAACTTGCGGGGAAAGGAGGGGTCAGTCCGATCGTGAGGTTGCTGGAGGCAGTCGTATCGTGTGGTCATCGAGGAGAGAACCCTGGAACAGTCAGTCGTGTAGAGTCATCAGTCGAGGCCGGGGAGCGGATCTCAGCAGGGTCAGTCAGTGATGTAGAGTCAGTCGTGTCGTGGGGCACCGAGGAGTGAACCCCGGAACAGTTAGTCGTGGAAAGCTGTCATCCAGGCCGCTGTATCCATCACGCCGAGGGCCTGTGAAGGGCTGTCCAGCTAACTGGACCTCAACCTACCGCCGGAACACCCACAACTACAAATACAGCTAAGTACTAGTGTCATCGCTCAAGGGAACTTCTCCGATGCCTAGCATTCCCCCCACGACGTCGGAAGCAGTTAGCATGAGTGCTGTAATTCGCCCTTAAGGCCCCCAACTCATGGGGTACCGTTTTGGAGGTGTCTATGTTTGTATTGTCATGGCCCAACATAGACTTTTAAAATGAAACCCTGAGAGATCAAGTTATTATTTACCGCTATTCAACATCCCAGGCACCCATAATCTGTCCCTGTAAATGTAACTCGTACCCTACGAACCACCCTGTATACCACAGGTGGCAGGTAGTGTCAAGTAATTTTTGGCATCCGACGTGGGGCGAAGTGAATTCTGTGTAGACAGAAGAAAAGAACCAGACTATACCCGAGAGAAGGGGTCTCGCCCCTACCGAGCTAGTCAGAATGAACGAGACTTCAGGGAGTCTACAACAAAACCCAGTGGCGCCCACTAACGCATTAGCCTGAGACCAGTCGAGCGTAATAAGGACGGCAGACTAAGAATTAACGAGTATGTGCAGGAGATGAGAGCGAGAGAGCAGGACGAGCAGGAAAGGGGGCGAGTAGAAGAGAGCGAGGAAGCGAGAAAGAGTGAGAGAGCAGAGGCAAGCGAGAGAGCATGTGCGAGCGGGAGAAGAGAACGTGGAAGTGAAGGGAGATTAGCGAGGAGCGGAAGGGAGTGGGAATGCGGACGAAGAGGAGGAAAGAAGAAGCGAAGGGAAATTAGCGAGGAGCGAGCAAGAGGATGAGATAGAAGCAAACGAGGAGGAGAAAGTAGGAGAAGTAGGCCACTAGACCACCAGATGGTGGAAAATGGCATGGAGATAGAGGGCAAAAGTGATAAAGCCTCACAACCCCCAGCTATCTCAATCCTATCTCAGTGAGAGTCCCAAGAACATCCGAGCAACCATGCCAGCCGATAACAGTGCCCAGAGCGCCAGTGAGACCCGATTACCAGGCCGAAAGTACGCACGAATGGGAAGAAGCGAGCAAAGGAGAACAGGCGAGCGAACGAGAAGCGAGCGAAGGAAAACAGGTGTGCGACGGAGAACAGGCGAGTGGGAGAAAGGGGGAGAATGGACGAGGAAAGGGAGGGTGAGGATGTGAATGCAGGCCGAAAGGAAACTAGGAGGAGAGAGCAAAGCAGTGAAGGGAAATACGCCGACAGAGAACCCAACCCGAGCAAAAATCAGAGAGGCGAGGAAGTACCGAGGGACCACAGCCGACACCAGGACGGGANCCCCTTTTTCCCACCACATGCTGTCCAGTTCCCATAGTGGGACAGGGCGCCCCCTAATCCGATGGAAACAGACTGTGTGGAATGAGGTAAGTTTGTTTATCTCATGTCACCCGCTGAGAGAACTAGGATGGGGTGCCCGACCTAACGCCGAAACATAAATGCGACTAGTGAAAAATGGGTTGGACGTCCCAGAGCCTCGAACGGCCAGATACCGGCATCTGTGTTACTAAGTGTTCAGTTAGGAATTTTGCCATCAGCCGAATTGCAGTGTTCATTTGTACCAGTGTGTACCATATGTAAGTTTAGAGATATAGTGTGTTAATTTTTTTACTAGTGTAAGTGTGTTTACTTCCGCCTACCGTAAGACCGCTCGTATAAGCGGCAGAGAGTGCAGGGAATTAGTTTGATCTCAGGAACAGAGTTTCCAGCATAGGAGATAAGAGTGTTTTTTTTTTCTATTTGTACGGCCTGCGAGCCACCCGTATCAGTAAAAAAAGAAAACATGTCACTACACGTAACAGCTGCCAGGCAGCCCTGCTCGATTACCGGCAGTCTGCCACTCAACTTGTTTGCTACTGTCAAGAAAGCTTCCGCCTTACCAGGGTGGCAGAAGCAGAGAAGACATAATAAATTAAAATTACTGTGGTCTGGATGGATTGCTTAGAGCATGTTGTGTAACAAGGGTTCAAATATGTTTGTAAATAATGTAAGGGAGTCCGAGACGTGTGTTAC
This sequence comes from Clitarchus hookeri, assembly GCA_002778355.1. NCBI lineage: Eukaryota > Metazoa > Arthropoda > Insecta > Phasmatodea > Phasmatidae > Clitarchus > Clitarchus hookeri. The sequence goes on from NQII01000086.1 coordinate 824,919, forward strand.
CCTGTTGTTTTAACGGGTGCCAATATGTAGCATACCAGCATGTAGTCTAGAATGAGGTTAAAACTTGTGAAGTAACGTGCTGTCCATGGCAGAAGTAGGCCCTATGACAGCCCGTCAGCTTTTATGGCAACCCCCAAACACCGTGTACTAATGGAATAAAAAATTTTAACCACCCAGTATACTTCCCAAGGGTTTGTATGGCCTGCGATGTTGTTAGAGTAAAAATATACCTTGTAAATAGCCAGCCTTCAGCAAAATGTTTGTTACCGCAGAGCCCTAGTTATAGATCCTTTTAGCAGCCAGACCGGCACACCTGATAACTAGCTGAGGCTCGTGACCTTGAGCGACGACCAGCGACCAGCCTATGACGAGAAGGAAGGAAGAATGAGAGAAAAATAGGCCATAGATGGCTGCCAGATGCGCCGCGCTAGCGAACGAGAGGCGCTACGCACGAGCGAGCGCGCAGGGGAAACCCGCAGAAGAGAAGCAAGACAGAGGCGCAACTGCAAGCCGACGCCTTGGTACGAGTGTGTCAGCATCGCACCGGCCGGGGGGAATTGACGTGTTCCACATATTATTAGTATTCAGAAGCGCCGCTGTCACACCCCCAGCAAATCTTAAACTCGCATCACCAAGCTAGGGCCCCAGTAGACACGTGCCAAAAAGACACGCACCGCGAGGCCAGGCCAGCCTGGGGAGCGAACAGGCAGTTGACAAGCGCAGGGGAAAAATGCCGAGTTAAGATGACAACTCGATGCACGGAGTAAAATGCGTGAGAACATGGACATGTGCCGAGGTAATGCAGAGGTAAGCTAGAGTTTTGCCGACGCACCTCTAGTTAGACGAGTAAGAAGGGTTGAGAGTGTTTGGCAGTATGGCTGCGCCCCCCTCCCNTGACACGTACCGAGGTAAGTTAGAGTTTCGCCTACTCACCTCAAGTTAGACGAGTAAGAAGGGCTGTAAGTATTTGGCAGTATGGCCGCCCCCTCCCCTTTCTCATCCAACGAGTGAGACACGTGTGATGATCGGGGGTGTTCGTCGAGGAGAGGTTAAAAGTCAACTTGCAGGGAAAGGAGGGGTCAGTCGGATCGTGAGGTCGCCGAAGGCAGTCGTATCGTCTGGTCGTCGAGGAGAGAACCCCTGAACAGTCATTCGTGTAGAGCCGTCGGTCGAGGCCAGGGAGTGGACCCCAGCAGGGTCAGTCAGTGATGTAGAGTCAGTCGTGTTGTGGGGTCACCGAGAAGTGAATCCCAGAACAGTCAGTAGTGGGAAGCCATCGTCGAGGCCACTGTATCCATCACGTCAATGAGACGAAGCCGAGGGCCTGTGAAGGGCCACCCAACTAACCAGACCTCAACCTACTGCCGGAACACCCAGAACTACAAATACAGCTAAGTACCAGCATCGTCGCTCAAGGGAATTTCTCCCTTCGTCTAGCGTTACCCCACAACATCGGAAGCAGTTAGCACGAGTGCTGTAATTCGCCCTTAAGGCCCCCAACTTGTGGGGTACCATCTTAGAGATGTCTATGCTTCTATTGTTATGGCTAAATATAGACTTTTAAAATTAAACCCTGAGAGATCAAGTTATTATTTATCCCTATTCAACATCCAAGGCACCCATGGACTGTGCCTGGTAAAGGTAACTTGTACCCTATGAACCATCCTGTATACCACATGTGGCAAGTAGCGTGAGTACTTATGTATTATTTTTAGCCAATGAAATTTTGCAACAAGTATGATGTCAGTTGACAATGTTGATTATTGTTTTGACTGTGCATAAAAGTGAGTATAATAACATTTGTTTTGACTGTAAATAAAAGTGAGTATAATAACATATTTAGAGTGATGCCCTATTGAAAACAGGCAGTGATTTTAAAAAGCTGGCATTTTTGTCTACCTTTAAAATGTATGCTTTTGCAATCTTAAAGATGTACATAATCTTAAAAAAATTCTGGTAGTAAATTTATACATATCTTGTGGCATTCTTTGTTTCTGCAGCATGACTTTGTTCTTATATTTTTACAACAAAATAAACAACTTTGTCAAAAATGTTTTGTTCTGCTCTGATTGGCGGATGCTCTATGCATCTGCATTATCAAAGGAAATATAACCATTCTCTATATGTACTATGTCAAGATTTCTCATGCACACAACCTGTTACGCGCAGTTGTGAATTAATAGGGTCTAAATAATGGCAGTAAATTCTTGTGCACGCGACTTACGAGCGGCACAAGTTCTGGCGGTTTCTTAGGTGCCTGAGCTTGGGTCGCCGGCATGGCCGACATTAGAAATGGCCTGGCTGTATACAAACTGTTACAAATACATTCGGCGGGCATAGGCAAATGCGCAACTGATGTTACAGAGACTTACATTTTTAGCACAACATCAGGCTGTGGCAGGCTGTGCGCGCAGCTATGAGGTACATGTTCTTTAAGTCTCATTCAGGACTGTTAATCAAAGCCATGGCCAATCATAAGAAACAACCTGGTATTGTGTCAAATAAAAATAATTAAATGTATGTAGTGCAGTAAAGACGTTCGTGGAAGTGGATAACATGATGACATTGTTACCTACGCTCAAGACGCCAGTCCACGAACTTATTGAATTTGCAGTGGTCTGTGGCTGCCTACATTCAGAATATTTGTCAGTCCACGAATTTATTGACTGTGGTAGTATGAAAAAGATGTCACAGCTCTACTGCCATATGGTAAAAAATTTAAGTCTGCAAATAAGAGGAAATGCATTAACTTTGCATGCACTGGACATACTGACCACTCCGTTATCAGAATCGACAGAAATGTTATTTAGTTGAGAACAATTGAAAGACTGTAATATAATATGACATGTTAAATAAACTAGTCAGAAATTCTAAACTAAATGTTTATTATCTGTACAAAATAAGTCATGCAAATGTGTCGCAACTGCCTTCGAAACCAACGAGGATTTTCCTGGAACAAGGGGACACATAAAAATAATTATATAAGATACTACCAATGTTTTTTGTTAATTTCTATTTATGGTTGCAAGTAGGCTGCTAGGCTACCAAAAATATATAAAAGGACAGGAATTCAACTACTCACAGTATAGTACTTGTCGACAGGTACACACACAAAGGACGACAAATTTTTCACGCGGTTGCGCGATCACAACGTTTCGCTGGCTAAGGCAGCTTCATCAGGCGGCGAGTTGTAGGACACTGCAGTATGGTGGAAGGGCACTGTTAGTAGTAAACCTAGGGACCGGGTGGCAAACTAGGGTGGGGCAGGAAAATTGAAAATTTGCCGGTTTAGCTGATGAGTGTGGTTAGGAGCTGCAATTTTCTTATGTTGAGGTCTGGCGGCTGCCTTGATTTTGTTTTAAATTGGTGAGCTAACTCCCAACGTCTGAGTTCTGAGCTATTGTTTGAAGGGGGTAGGGCTCTCAAAAATTCTGGTACTGTAGCAGGAATCAAAATCTTTGTTGTGTGATGCTGCATTTCCTGCAACTGGTTTGTCCTGTAGGTTATTGATGTGACCAGCTATGGCTTGTTTGATATCTGTTATGTAGCCATTCATGCTCTGCCTGAGTGTGTTGGTGGTGAGGCCGATGTATTCTGCATTACAGTGTTGGCACTGTAGCTGGTAAATCAGATTTTCTGAACCAGTTTGTTGTGGAGATTAGGTAGCATTTTGAAGACCAATTTGGACAGTTTGGAAAGCAGGTCATGTGTTTGTGGTGAGGAAGCCAGAATTATGTATCCAGAGTGGAGAATGTATCTGAGTTTACTTAGGCCTTCATAGTGCGGGACCATCAGGGGTATATCAGAGTTTTTGACCTTGGTTTGTGCAGATACGTTTGGCTCTTGTGGCGAGACTGTAGAGTAGGGATTTTTAGGCATGGTATGGGTGGTAGCTGTCGAAATGTAAGTACTGGAGGTTGTTGGTGGGTTTGGTGTGTACAGCAGTTTGAATTGTGTCATTGTGGAGAGTCAGTTAAACATCCAAGAATATGGCATGTGTTTTGGAGTAGACCAAGTGAACTTGAGTGAACTGTGTGTGTGTTTAAATTGTTCAGAAAGTGAATTAGGCTGTCTTCAGTGGAAGTCCATATCATGAAGATGTCGTCGATGAAATACATCCAGCAGTGTGGTTAGGTTGGTTGGTGACTACGGAAGTTTTCTTCTAACCTGCCCGTAAACAGATTGACATAGGATGGGGTCATACATGTACCCATCGCTGTGCCTTTGACCTGAAGGTAGTGTGTGTCTTGAAATCTGAAGTTGTTGCTGAGTGTTAACCTGGCGAGTTCAACAAGGAATGCTGTATTAGGTTTGCTGTGTGGGGGTCTTTGCTTGGGGTAATGTTCTACAGCCGACAGTTCGGATGTGAGGGGGATGTTGGTAGAGAGAGATATAACATCTATGATGACCATGTATGCATCTTGGAGAATGGTGCCCAGGTGTCTCAAGCGTTCAAGGAGGTGGCCAGTGTCCTTGACGTAGGACAGAGGCTGCTGTACCCAAGGTTGGAGGTGGGCATCTACAAGGGCTTAGATCCTCTCAGTGGGGCTGCCAATCCCTGATAAAATAGGACTCCTGGGAGTGGCCATTGTTCCTTGTGTATCTTCGGAAGCAGGTATAGAACTGGTGTGGTGGGTTTATTTGGGATGAGCAGTTAAATTGAAGCCTTGGATAGGTCTTTGAGGGGGCCGTGGGNACAAGGACTTGAATTATATGGTCACAGAATCTGGTGGTTTGGTCTTCCCTTAAACGTTTGTATGTGGATGTAACCGTTATTTGGTTTTCTGCTTCTAGAATGTAATCTGTTTTGTTGAGGATCACTGCGGTTGTGCCTTTGTCGGCCAGCCTCAGACGCTGGAAATTAGCTCACCAATTTATAAACAAAATTCAGGCAGCAGCCAGGCCTCACAGCTACTAACCACACTCGTCAGCTATACCAGCAATTTTCCAATTTTTCCACCCCACTTTAGTTTGCCACCCGGCCGCTAGGTTTACTAACAGCGCCCTTCCACCATACTACAGTGTCCTAGAACTCACCGCCTGATGAAGTTAGCTTAGCCAGAGAAACGTCGCGATTGCACAACCGCGTGGAAAATGTGTCGTCATTCTTTGTGTGTGCGCGCGTCTGTCGACAAGTACTACACTGTGAGTACTTGAATTCGAATTCCTGTCCTTTTATATATTAAATGTCTATTTAGATTTAGTATTGAGTTTGCCTATTATATGACATTGTAATGATGCAGTGATTTGATCGGAACATTAAATTAATTTTCTTTTGTTTTAGAAGGAAATGTAATTGTTTTCAAGTATTTGAGACTTTTGGCCATGTTAATATATATGTTTATCATGAATTTACATTTTCTAAAGTCGTAGTTGAGGTTGCATAAGCAATTAGAGGTTAGGGCCATTACGATGTTCGTAGATGTTCTTTCCTTTTGATTATGTTCTGGACCAGTTGTTTAACTTCTGCGTAGTTTGGCTCACGTGAGAAAGTGGTTGTGACGGGGGTCGCACCAGTGTCTGAAGGGATTCTGTAATGCACAATGCCCTTATTTGGTTGGGTTTTTGGCACCCTGATGTGAGGAGTGGAGGTAGAGCACAGTGGCGATATGAACCCTGAGCGCCCATCGCTGTCCAACCTTCAAGGAAGCAGCATTGAGCGTGATGAATTACTGGTTGTGCGTCTGCTTTTTGAAGAATGTGAACTGCATTAACTTGATTAAATCTCAGAAAAATTATGACACTTTTTTCTTTTCTTTTTTAATGGCTCTATTATTTAAGACTCATGTTTCTGCTGAGTAGGTATACTGGGCTGTAATTTCCAGTCATCGATTTTGGCATCTGTAACATTACAGTATGTCTAAATTTCCATTATCATAAGTTGTTAACTTGCCTTTTTTTTTAAATTCCATATTATAAGCTAGTACTAGGGAAAAAAACTCAATACACCTAAATAACATAAACAAAAGTTAGCTGTCAATACAAGTCAAAGAGCAATAGATATTTGCTTAAAAAGAAAATCCTTCTTAGGCACTGAAGTTGGAATTTGGAAGCACTAATTGGAGGGAATTCACTTCGGAGTATGGGTAATTAAGAATATCATCCTGAAAAAGTGCACATAGGCCTACGTGGCTGCCTACTGAAAAAGAACTTCCATTATACCTGTACCATGAAATTAAATGGGTAGTCTCTTAGAAAGGGTCAGTTGCTTGGTAGGCAGACTCCAGCTCTAATTTATGCAATTCCTACCACCAAGTTGGCGTTGGAGAGAGCTTGGCCAGCAACTGCCCACCGCCACTGCTATCGCCTGTACTGCCTTACTTCATGTGAAGACATCAAGTTCTGGTTCAGAAGGACAAGGAGAAACACATTTACTGAATAAATTTCCAAGATCAAGATGGGCAGCAGTATAAATGATGAAAATTCTTTGCTCTCAACTGTTAACAGGGAATTCTGGTTAGCTGGGTGTGCAACATCTTGCTCTGCAGCTGCTGTTTGTGTGTCATCTGCTCATAAGTTACATTGCTGGCCCACTGACAAAACAAAGCCAAGTATTTCTAATCTCTCCCTTTTAAAGACACTTGGTAATGTCTTCTGTATCTGCCAGAATACACTAATGGTGAATTCCCACAATGACCAGATTCACCTCTGAGAACATACTGTTACAAGACACTTTTAGATTAACTTATAATTTTCAGCACATTGAAATATTGAGAGGGTGGTTCACTAAGAATGGCATCCAATTGGAATTTACAACTTCGTACGTCGTACTCACCACAAATGAATGGGGTAAGTGAATGGTTTAACTAGACTTTGCTTGATAAAGTGAGAACTATGTTTGCAGGAACAAATCTGCAAAAATACCTATGGGAGGAAGCAACATACACTGCAGCATACCAGCTTAATCAAGTCACACCTGCTGCACTTGTAAGAAAAATTCCTGCCAAGCTTTTTTTTAGGAAAAATTGACTTTCAAAATTAAGATTTTTGGAACCCAAGCATGGGCGATGAAATTGAAAGACAAGCTGGGCTGGACACCAAGAGCCAAACCAACAAGGATTGGTTGGTTACAGTCCTAATGGTAATAGGATATGGGACCCTGTATCAGGCAAAGTGGAAGTGTCAAGACGAAGTTTGATGAGAATGATGTGCATTATGAGGAGCAGGAAAACCTAGTTGCACCAAAAATTAAGTTCAGTGATGGGGACAGCAAGGAATGAGAAGAAGTAGCCCACACAGAACATACAACCACAACTGTAGAAAGTGACGAGCTTTATGGAAATGGAAACCAGAATGAAGAGTTCTCACCTATGAGACCGAAGAAGAAATAAGCAAAACCAAAACCTCTGGAAACCTATGAATTTTATGTTGCCTACTGCCTAATGAGTGTGATCTACAAACCTATGAAGAAGCAGTAAAAGAAAGTGAAGAATAGAAAGAAGACACCAAGAAGGAACGGGACGCACACAAAAAATTCTAAACTTGGATAACAATGGTCCCACCTAAGAAAGTTAAACCAATTGAAACTAAATGGGTGTTTCACACCAAACCAGACAGAGCCAAGGCCAGGTTAGAGGCAAAAGGTTTTCAAACAGACGTAAGTGAACAATTGTGTGCACCTGTTGTTGCCGAATTGCCCACTATCAAACTAGCCTTGTCATATTCACTACAGGAGGATTGGTGGGTTAAGCAGAAGTATGTACCAACAGCCTTTTTGAATGGGATACTTTACACTGATGTGTATATTTTTCAGCCAAAGGGAGTTAAAAAAAGGAGTGAAAGTACTGAAGCTCCAACTTGTCTTGTATGGACTTCGTGAGTCCCCAAGATGTTGGGACCAAAGGTTCAACCAGTTCGCAACCATGAACAATTTGAATAGGTCAAGTTTTGATGCATGTTTGTATGTTGGAGATAATTTCTGGTTGGTTATATGGATAGACGATATTCTTTTCAAGTAAAAATAGAACAACTCTCAGCACAACTAACAGAAGAAATAAAGATGTGGGAGAATTGCAGTGCTTCATTGGGACAGAGTTAATGATACCAGAAAACAGACTTGAACTGTCCCAGCATAAGCTTCTTGACAAGATGTTGAAGAGATTTAACCTAGACTAGAGGAATGTAAAGGATCACCATCTCCAATGGTAGGCAGACCTAAAATCAGCAAAGCAAATGCCATGATAGATGTGCCGTATTGAGAACTTGTTGATAGCTTGACATACTTATCCCACGTCAGCAGGCCCGATATAGCTTTTGCCACATTATACAGAGTCGTTTTCTGACCACCCAATTCGGGTCTTGTGGAATGCATCAAAATGAGTGCTTCAGTATGTGCAGGGTACCAGTGACAAGAAATTTGTGTACCAGAAATGTCCAGATGAGTAATCTCAGGTAATCACATTTGCAGATGCAGACTGGGGGGAGTGACGAGACAGACCGCAAGCCTGTTAGTGGGATGGCGTCATTCCACTGCGGCAACCTAGTGTCCTGGAGCTCAAAGAAACATCCAATTGTTGCTCTAAGTTCAGCTGAGGCAGAATACACTTTGTGCAGCCTGGCAGCACCAGACCTACTATATTTGAAAGGGGTTCTGTCAAAGTTTGTGGATGAAACCGGGGGAATGAAGTGCTGTCTAATGGTCGGCAATCTGGGAACAATCCACATGATAAAAAAAAACAATTAAAACGCTAAGCGCTCAAAGCATATAGACATAAAATTTCACTTCCTGAGAGAAATTGTTGATAAAAAAACTGATAGAGATTGACTATGTAAAGTAAAGCAAAGCAAAGCAAAAATGTTGCAGACACATTTACAAAACCATTGAGCCCTAATAAATTCTCTATATACAGGGAAATACTGTATTTGAGATGATGTATGTAGCAACCACTGTACTTTAGTGGTGTGTGTTAAACTAGCATGCACTGATTATTCTCTTCCAGTTTTAAATCCTGTGTTGTTAGTGTAAAAGCATTAAGTGTGATCATATTATTTACATGTTTTATAAAATATACTAAAGACTTTAAATTCACATTGAGTGTCACGACATTGTAAACACCACCTCTAGTTGAGCTTCATGCCACTAGAGTGCAGTATTGTAAATAAATTAACAGTTCAGCATGTAACCTAAAAGATGGATGATTATATTGTGGACTGGTCTGAACTCAAATCACGCATGTCGCGAGTTTCTTCAACAGTTCATATTGTTACTTACTGTGTTTGAAACTGGGGAGTCAAAATTACCTAGTTTATGGTAACATGAACAGTTTCTAATGAAAATGACTTGCAATCAAAAAGCAGTTTACATTTGAATAATTCAACATAACTGTGTGTGCTGTTCAAATCACCGATTGTTCTTTATTGTGTTTAAAATAAACAGGAAGGCTCATATTATTAGACAAATTAATGTTTAGTTTCTAGCCTACATCAAATCTCTATAGCACTAAAATACTTGCAATTGTGATAAATTTCTTAAGTGTTATAGTAAGATGGCTTGTTTAACCCATGATACCTAGACTAGGGTATTCAGTGCAGCCCAGTAATAACAAGGCATGAGCATCAAAATCTACAGGCAAACATGCTATACTTCTTTGTATAACTGAACAAACTGGTTTGTAGGGTCAGCAATTCGGAGTGAAAGCAGCAGCCAAATAACACCAAGAGCCCAGCTACATCATCGCCAAAAGCACAACTGTATCTAAAATTTGTGTGAAAGGCACTGTGCTTGCCAAACAAATAATATGAAAACAATATGGTACAATGTTAATTTTCTCAAAACCCCATCAGGAAAGAAAAACACACTTGGTAAATAAAAATGGAGTGAAATTTCAGCAGTATATAACATACCTAAGAAAAGATTAAAGGAAAGTTGGGCTGAATACAGAAATGGGTACAATCAAGTGTGCTACGCAGTAGGGTCAACTTCAATTTTGTACTAACAGCAGTTCCACTGCTCATTTTTCACAAGCAAGTCAGTATACTTAAAATGAAAATATGCACAGCTTCAATTGAAATAAATGTAATAAATCACTTTACATCACCCATCTGTATCAGCTGCAGCTTATCTTAAGCTAGTATTCTACAAAACTCTACCTCTAAGTGCCACATTGTCTGCCATGTGTTGCGGTTAAATGCTGGCTGGTATTGAGTACAGTCTTGTCTACATTCTCTTGTAATCTTTTAGATGTGTTTACATTTTAAAAAATTACAAAATAATAAAGGGTTTGAGTTTTAATTAAAAAAAAATGGCAATCAGCGTTTAAGCTCTTTTTGTGCCTTTAATATGGTTCATAAAATTTTTTTGCTAGTAGTTTTGAAGACCAGTTTACCACAGTACTGCATTCTGTAATATAGCCAATCAAGATTCTGCTTATGATTCTTGTATTCACTAATACTGAAATCACAAATTTCTTCAGTACTAAAATTATCTGATCTTTATTTGTGGACTACTTAAATTGTAACGAAAAGGAAGTATGAAATGACAAATGAGAAAATCCAAATTTCTTATGTTTTGTTTTGTTATATTTTCAGTCAACATACAAACATACATACATACATACATACATCGTACACTTGCAAGCAATTTTATAGATTAAAACAGCACATTTAGTTAAGAGATTGAATATTTTGCAGTTTAGGACTAATTTTTTGAATACCATCCAAGACAACTTCTTTCAGTTTTTAAAATTTTGTGACAATGATAACCTGAACTACCTTCACTGTTAATTTATCAGAGTTGATACATGAAATATAGTCTCTAAAACGCAATTATATAGAAGTAAATTTTTTTTTTCATAAAATAGATTTAGCATTTGCTATCAAATATTAAGTATCTGATATTCATGCCTCCAAAGAAATGTCATAATTCAAAATAATAATGCACATATTCTCTACATACACATCATAATACATTTACACATACCTTGTTTACAACACAGTAATACAATAATTTACACCAGTGAGAAGAAATCTTCGGAGATTACTAACAGCATAAAGCAGTTTATATTTTACAGCAATTATGTGTTATCTCTGTACATATTTTCGAGTTTTCTTAACACAATATAAATGATACAACTATGCCAATAAGGGCAAAACATGCGCAACACTTGATACAAGCATTTTCTGCAATATACGCTCCTATGCAATACACGCTCCTATGCAATATACATGTATATACAGTACACACAAATGCCAAGTGCTTAATTTCTTGATGTAGCTACTCCACTACAATCTCAATTTATAAAATAAATGTATAACCACCATTCACTCAACACAAAAAAAAGACTTAGTTTAATTTTGGTACAGCTCAAAATACATATCCTCACGTTTTACTTGACTTATCAAAAAATTATATGCTTGTTAACTGTGGAGTACAATGCAAAATATTTCTGAAATAAAAATTTGTTGTACCTCAAACACCACAACATATATAGCTAAAAATTAAAATGAACAGCCATACATTCTTAAAATATTCTGTCAATTTATGCTATCAAACACAATTTTTAAGTGATAAATGACTTGAAAACACTGAGCACCAAATTTCAAACTCTTTACTAAATAATATGTACAACAGACTAAATTATGTTCACCAAAAAATGACTGTATGACATTCTAATTCTAGCTAACTACTTCTGAGGAAGACCAGATACATGTCTGACATTTGCAAATACATTTAAAAACAAATACAATTTTAGGGTTGCACAAGATAAAAAGATTGCTTCAAAGTCTAAAATAAAAGAATGGTTAACCATCAAACTACAAAATAATGATTATTACAGGACTGCTCCCTAAGATTGCATATCGTCTAGTTTTAATAAACAAAGTTTGAAATAATGTACTTTCAATTTCATACTTTATAATGGAAATATTTTACAATGAATATTTATTAAAAGCAGATATCAGGTGGGAATTTGGAGGAGGAGGAAAAAAAAAGGTAAAAGCTATTTTAAGCATCGTACTTAGTGAACAAGTTTAACAGAGTTAACTAAAAGATGCTAGCCATCGAATGGCAAGGTGATTTGCACTTGAATCTGTGAACTAGCTGACAATAACTGTTTATTTGTCACACTGTTTAAACAAGGCAGCAATGCCTTATGCGAGGGCCATCATAAGATCACAGTCGCTTTATAATTTAAAATTTTTAAAATGATATCATTTATATGATAAGGCTTTAGAATAACAAAATTATAGCAAAGGAAATTAAACACTTTTGGGAACCATGCTACTCAACCACCAGTGGGATAAGCAACAATTTCTGACTAGTTTGGAAAAGCAAACAAAGTAAATACACCTTTTTATACAAAACTTTAACAATGGATGTAATTTATTCTGTTGAAATGAGACACTGGTCAACAATGACAAGCATAATTAAAAAACGTGTCTTGTAAAATGACAGTTTAAATGTCCTTTCACACATTTGACAGTTAATCCAATTGACCAACAGTTCTAAAGCAATATAAAATAAAATTCTTTTAAATCAAAAGATGTTCATATTTATAAACATTGCGTGCCCCAAATAAATATTGCAGTGTGCATTTTCGCATTTAAAAAATTCATGTTTTCCATACTGCTTTACTGTCGAAGAACCAATTCCACATTTCATGAACCAAAATGAAAATTGAGAAGTCGAGCACCAGATAAAAAAGAGTGGGTAATAGTGTACTCTTACACCTCTAACAATTTTTTAACTTCCTATCAGCAGGTACACAAAGATCTAGCTAACAAAACAGTGTAATAACTCAGCGACAAGTTGATGAACAGTAGTCATGATTATCACAAGGCAGCGTGCTCAAGAGCACACATACATCACAGCACTCATGAACACGAAAGGTGTCACGTCTTTCTGGGTGGTGGCGGTGGGGGAGGAGCAAAACATGGTGGAGGACCAATGTTGTAGTTGTTGGTCGATATCTTCCGCTCCTTCAGAGGAATGTTTTCATATATTTGTTTTGGGATATCATCTGGAGGCCTGCAAAATTAATGACATTGCACATATCATAAAACTGTGTGGTAGCAAGCTCTAAATGACATTAAAACACACGCAAATGTTCAACAAACAAGCAATTAATAAATACAATAATACACTGACAATTTTCATAAATTCTTATTACTTGATACCTACCCAGATGTAATTTGTAGGGGCTTTGATCAGTTCAGTTTCCATTTAGACGTGAACCACCAACCCTTCATCAGTACTCTATAATTGGGACTGCCAATTACTCTGTACCTCTGGACCTATCCAGGGATTTAAAGGCCCGAGCATTTTAGTAGGCAGGGATAAAAGTCTTTAGGGAATGGCTGGCTCTACAGGTCATGATACAGTATTCCCTATTGTCACCGTCTCTTTGGCTGCATATACAAATTGCCCGCCCTGGCATTGTGATGGTCAGAAGCGGCCCACGGGCTGCGGACACCTGAGATCATTGTGGGTGGTTGGAGTGGAATGGAGAGATTTGGACAGCTCTTAACATCGAGGTCTCGAGAGCAGATGAGGGTGGAGCGAGGTAAGTATGGAGCAGCGCCGGAATGCAAGGACAAGGGAAACAGGAGGTAACCTGAAGCAAGCCTGTCGGGAATCGAACCCGGTTCACCTAGGTGGGAGGTGAGTAGTCCGACTACTACACCACTGCGCCCCTGTGGGTAGTTGAAAGAGCCCTGGTTGATATTGAGGATGTTCGTACACTAGTTGCTGCCATACAAGATGGGCAAGCTGCTCCTGTTTGCTGTAATCACCTGAGCTGGGAGTCCACGTGGTGCCGACTCTTGGGTTTATAATTCTGCAGCGACTTTCTCCTCCTCGCATGGAGAAATGCATCGGTAGGGGAAATAATTAAGAGTATTACAGGGATCTCTGGGCANTGGAAGATCATATTCAGGTAGACACCTACTAGATGGGTAGGCCCAATGTCTGTCCATTGCCTGTCCTTGACAAGATCCCCAGTTACACCAACCCTCCAGACTCTCAACACTCTGCAGTGAATCGTGGTGGTGAGTTGGATTGGGGGTAATGTCAGCAGCTTGGAATTACCTGCGAGACCTTGAACCGGTTTCTGGGTACCGTACTTGACAGTGGTGTCCAAAGAATGTAATTCCAATCAAGACAGACTGAACAGCCACAGTACCGGGCGTCAAGCAGTGATGGGGATCCCTCCCTTGAGGCGCAATTGCCTGCAGTAAGTATTGTTTAATTGTCCGAGCGTGTACGTCCAGTTCCCCATCTCTTCACAGACAAGTCCCTGTGGATATGGTAGGTTATTAAGTGATTAGTGGTTGTAGAGAAAGACCAGTTAACCAGGGACATCCCCTCTCCAAAAAGAAGGAAAAACTTCGGAATAAAGATCTGCAGTGTTTTATTCAGACTTGACAATATAATCCTCAGTGGGAAACACTACCCATTCAAATGTATCTACCAAGCTTGTAACAACTCTCAATCAGGTCTAACCCAGTCAAGAAACATGGCCTTAGTTTTGTTCAAATTGACTGCTGCCTACTCTAGCTGTCTAACAGTTGAAACACTTGAATCGAAGTCACTGGTCTACTGCAAAGAGGCGATCAGCATAGCAAGTATGGCTTCAGAGCACCTCGGAAAGTGAGCTCAATTGCGGTAATTGTTCGTCCCCATCAGACAGTTGGCTAGTTGTTAAGCACGAGGCAGAGTATCGTGGTACTTTTATGAGAGAGAAGTGTAGGTGATGGCTGACGAAGAACAACTGCTGTTTACTGGGGCTACAACTCAATATATAGCAATGCAGTGGACACCCTGACTAGGGGAGTGCGAGGGGTGTCAAGACTGCCTCTTGCTACCTTTACTCCGCGGCATCAGCGCAGGCTAGCTGCGCGTGAGAGAGGGTGATTGTGGGTAGTGGCCGAGCTAGGCAGAGTTGCCAAATGGCAACTGGCAGTCATGCCAGTGGGATTGAACACGCGTTGTTTTGGTGGGAGGGGCTAAGTGAGATGTTACATCTGTGATGGTCCTGGGTTAGATGTCATAGTCTGCTAACTAATAAAGCACAACTGTGGAAAGAAATGTTGAAGGCACCAAGATTTTGGTTTTATAGCAGGCTCCAAACCACTAGGATGTGACTATTGATATGCATTTGTTATGTATATACATACACTAATACACTAATGGAGTACTGTTTTGAAGTGAATATGTTTGTGTGTTAAAGTATTATTTCATTAATGTAAAACATCTCACTTTTTCCTGGGAAATTAACACGAGCTCTAACATGTTGTACGTCAAGCCAATGTGCAATGTAGTAGTCCAATTTGTTTGTTAATTTTGACCCAGTGGTCGTTTTTGCACAACTGGGTATCGTTTTGATCAGGCTGTGTTTCAACTGACATGTTTTATTAAAGAAATGGTCAAGTGACAAGCTTTTGCCTACAATTTTGATGATTTATTTTGGTAATATGCATTTTGCATTTTGTCAGCTTCAAAGATACAAAATACCAAATTACCACCACATTAGTTTTGCCCGTTTGAAACATTACTGGAACAAAAAAATGTGTATTGTACTCACAATAATTATTCCACAAAGAACAACATTCCCGGGAATAATGTTTTAATTTTCCCGCGAATAATGCAAACTGTTTCCGATTCAGTAATTTATTTCTTGTCTCGGAGCCATTTCACATAACTTCAATTCACTACTGAAAGTATTTCATTACATATTCACAAAATTTTTCCTGTGGAAGGAAGTGGAAGGAAGCATGCTGGGAAAGAAAACCTCAATGGTAAATATGCTCAACTTACACTGTATTTCAAACAAAGTTTGTAGTTTCTATCCCAAGCTCCACCCTGCTGAGATAATCTACCAGCTTGACATTGACGAGGGTCAGTCTTCCAGCAAGGGAAGGGAGTGAATGTTTTTCCAGCTGCACACTTTCCTTTGTCTCTTACGCCCTCTCCCTCTCTCTTTTGTTATGCCAACAATTTATGCCAGACACACACCAGTGGAACACTGTTTAATAGGAGGGTGACCCTCCATAACCCAACAAAAATACAGCATGGATTTTCTGTCTTTCTAATTTTGAAATGTGCAACCAGGAGATCAAATTTCATATAAAAGATTTAGTATTTAAAAAAAATATTTGTTTTGATTATTTTATAAAGTTGTGTGTTTATTATGGTGCATAATTTTATATGTTTTGGTGTCCATATTCTTGAATTTTTGTGTTTCCCTCTTATAGTGTTTTCCTGCTTTTAGTGTCACTTTCTTGTGGACCACTAAAGAACCTTATTGATGCAAAGAAGGGGAGAGAAAAGAGGGGGGGGGGGAAGACATAGTAGAAGAGGTAGGTGAAAGAGAGACAAGGAGTGAAGTAGCGCGCTGATTGGGAGGCAACTAACTCCCTCCCGCAGCCGGAAAATTTTAGGGAGAGGAAGAAGAATGGAGGAGAAAGCAAGTCGCGTCTGCTGGTCGTGACATAATGCCGCTGTCAGACGTAGATTTTTTTGTACTAACTTGTCACTGCATACGCGTAGTTTATGGTATTCTTGAAACACAGGATCTACAAGGGCAAATACAATAAAAAATATTACGGACCACGGCAAATTTTGTTATAACGATAACTCGTTATAGCTATAATTTATTTTCCCATTGTCGACTATTGTTATAACGTGGTTCCACTGTACAGAATTTGTAACTATTGAGCGAGGTTGGAGATTGTGTTCTGCTGCTTACGTCGCAAAACCGGTTAATATGCCAGAAATAGTACATGTTTTAGATCGTGGCCAGGGGTTTGAAAGTAAAGGTTTCATTTTATACTTTATAAACTCACCAATGTGCAAAACTGCAATGTAAACATTGAGCGGGCGAGAAAATACAAGTAGCCTTAAACACTCCCGTGCCGTATGCACAGTGATTTACTGATTGTGGACGGCATAAAAAATAAAAAGGCAATTGCGTTGGAAGCAAATTTGTGTGATTTTCATATTGCCAAAAAATCAAAAATAAACAGGTTTCTGCCATTTCTTTCTAGAAATGTTTTTGCTATGCACAAAGCATTTTTATTTTATCAATCATAAAATATTTACTAGTATTTTATTGTTAGGCTGTGGATTTGTGTTGGAGTAATATTGAACTGAACAGGATTTAATTAAAATATTATCTACAAATGAAAAAAAGCTGTATGTGGGTGATGTAAAAATCTTGTAAAATTCGAACACTAGTGAATGTTCTTGGACAGTTTTAAATGTCTCGATAATACAAAGATTTATTGAATAAAAGTTACTGTGACATGACAAAGTGTATTACATGACAAAGTGTATTACATGGCAAGTGTGCTCTCGTAAGGTTGTCCTTTTATCCTTATCGTTAAATATTTCTTTAAGTTTTCTACTTAAATATGTACCGATTAAAATAATGAACAACAAATTCCATTTAATTTGAGTGAAATCATTACAAAAACAAAATATTCATGTTCTAATAATAATGCATGCATTTTTTTGCTACAAAATTTATTTGACCAAATAAAAATATTTTTTTGAGGAAATGGTGAAATTTTAACGATGAAATCAGCTCATTTTATTTACCATAAAAGTGGGGCCCTAACTATATGCTACATATATGATACTCAACAGTACAAACATTTTAAAACCATGTCCAAAGAAAACTGCAATTTTTCCTTTTTAGAAACCTAAAGTTTTATAACTTTTTGATACTTTATTTTGAAGGTGCCAAATTCACTATCAAATATTTAATGTACAGCAACTTTTTAAGTACATTTAAAAGTTAAAATTTACATGGTGTGGCTATACACAGAAAAGCTAAAGCCTACAGGATATCTTGATTGTAAAGAGGACTGAACCACATACTATCTACCCGAAACTCAAACAGTAATACCAGGGGGCTGGGTGCTAACCATCACCAGTTCAGCTTCATCCGCATGTGACTAAGCACAGCTACTACGGACCCTCTTCATTTTTAAAATCACATTAAAACCACCATAAAGCTTTACGCTTTAAAAAACTATGTACGATTAGAAGATCTAGATTTTAAACTTACTGTCTTTGAACCTAAGCAATCTAACTGGGAATGGTTCATTCCAACTGCTATAATTACCTTGAAGATGGCTTTAACTTGATATTGAACAATTCAATGTGGAACAACCATCGCACGAGGACAATAGCCTATAAGAACAACTCTTAGGTGAACAGCCAATCAGGACACAGCTTAACTGCCATTGGCTGTGCAAGAAGAAGGGGTCTATAAATATATAGGCAAACTCATGTTTCCAGTTTTCACTCCCCCCATCAAAGTGATGTACAAGAACCGCTCTGGTTAAGCCAGTGCCTAATGGAAATTCAAATTCTAAGATGTCCTGCCCCCTTTCTACTAGTATTTTCTCTACCCATTAATAAAGAGCATGGTTTTTACCTATCTGTCTCCTGTAGCATTTTCTGATAATGCATGCAACAATTTTTGATTCTTTCCTATTGAAAGGTCTTTAATGGTGTCTATGCCGATTCTTCCCTTTCTCTTCTTAGTATAGTAGTTTAGCTATAAGTACACTCAGGGAGGTTGTCATGGCCGAAAGCTGGCCATGGCAGCCCAATCCCTTGCTGCCGTGACGCATGTCTCCTTGCATGATTTCTTTTCCTTGTAGGCGTATAGGGCTTAGTCCTAAGATGCACTAAACTCCCGCCCCTACCGCAAGCTCACACCTAACACTTAGTTTTAGAATAGGTTAGAACAAAAAAAAAACAGTTTTCACTTTCAGTTTGCCTGAAGACAGGAGCAGGTGTCAGCTCCTGAAAGATCGCGACAAGCTTGCCTTTGTAAGAAAACCTACTTGTTCCCAGTAGAATCAGACGTGAAGAAATTATGTGGAATTAGCAAGCAAAAATTCCTTTTATCAATTTTATTCTTCCATTTGTCTTCTTTTCATAAAACCAATTTTAAATTATCACAATCACTTGATTCTTCTAAAAAAATAAAATTCAATAATCATTACTTGTTCTTTATTCTATTGTTGCAGCAATTATATAATTTCTTCATCCTTTTCATTATTACATTAAAAATTCACATTTAATATTAAGATTACATTTCATTTTTTTTTAAATCTTAATTAACTCATGTCCACCATTGACTGTGTTGACAATAGTTCCGCTAGAAAATATTCTTTGATTTTACTTCGGCCTTGCTTATATTGTTACCTGTCCTCCGATTGGCTGTCGTCTGACTACACCACATCTCTCCATCAATCAGCGATGGTGAGACGAGAGACAACCAGGATAATTTCCTTTCATACTTTTGTTTAATAAATATTCAATACGTTTTACTCTCTAGAAATAATGAATATTAACAAACAAAATTAAAATACTGAATGTAGTATAGAAACAAATAAAATATATTTACATGTGATCTCTATGTCAATCTATTAAATTAACCAAAGATTGTTCTGCATTTTGTTTAACTCATATAATAAAGCGTAATTTGGAAATTACATTAAATTAAGTGACAACATAATCGAGTATTCCGTAATCATATCTAATTGAAATATCTCTGACCAACAGTAAACATACCCTTCAAAAACTGCAATGTTACATACTGTGTTCTTCTGTGTCATCATTGTCTCTTCCAGTCTTGTATAAAATGCTGTCTTCGTCTTTGTGTTTGCCTGTTCTGTCTTTTTTGTTGTACCTGGTTTTTTCACTTTTTTTCAGTTTGATTGAAACCTTAAGTCATTGTATTGTCTTAAGGTTTTTCAGTTTTTTCGTTACATTATTTATTTTGTAATTTATGTGTTTTGTTATTTATCTGAGAAAATTCCTTGTGGGATTTATTATAAGATTTACTTATATATTTTGACTACAGCCACTCTTGGCTCGTTTTTCGTATTTGTTTCATGTCACAGACTTGGTTTTCTGTGACAACATAGTGTAGCAATGGAGTATGTTCAAAATATTTCACCTAATCATTACACATCCTACAGTCTCGCCGGAAATTAACATAACATATACCAACAGGGACCTTGGTGTTGCCCATATCTTCTCGACATTAGATATGAAGAGTGGATACTAGCAGATCCAGATGCACCCAGATACCTGGAAATATACATCTTTTACAATGCCACAAGAGGAAATTTTTTAGTTTAGGATCATGCCCTCCAGGTTGAAGAATTACCCAGCCACGTTCCAATGACTCATGTCGGCCATCATCAGATGTGATCATCTACCCACGCACCTGGGACGAACACCAGACACATGTACGAAAAGTACTCAGACTCGAGATGCACTGGAGAGAAGGGCCACTTCAGCAAAACAAGCGTAGAATATCTTGGCCACAGAGTCACGCAAGAGGGAAATTTCCACTACCAGAAAAAGTATGGGAAATTACAGAAGGCCCCGTCCCTACCAACAGATGGAAGTTGAAGCGGTTTCTAGGCCTATGTAACTGGCTATGGAACTTTGTCCAAGATGTAGCCTGGTGTAAATGGTCAGAAAAACAGCAGACAGCATTCAAAAACATGAAGAAGGGATATGAACCATCCTATGCTGCACAGGCCCCTACCCCAACTACCAGTGGTTTTTCAAACAAACATCTATCGTACCGGAATGCGAGACAGACGGCCCTCCCACCGGCCACACACACATTATTTGTTGCATATGCCAGGACTCAGTTCTCGGAGACAGAGAGGAGATCCCACATCAATGGACAAGAATGATTGGCCGTAATCTGGGTCAT
Organism: Clitarchus hookeri; assembly: GCA_002778355.1. NCBI lineage: Eukaryota > Metazoa > Arthropoda > Insecta > Phasmatodea > Phasmatidae > Clitarchus > Clitarchus hookeri. The sequence goes on from NQII01000086.1 coordinate 845,606, forward strand.
CAGAAAGTACCACTACCATCTAAAAGACCGGCCTTTCGTGATAATGACAGATAACCAAGCCTTGACTTGGCTGACCACACCAAAAATAAAAAAGCCAAGCTAACCTGATGGGCTTTCCTGGGAGGGCAAATTATTTGCCTGACGACCTTTTCCAGAAACCCCAGGGAACCAAGGACACCAGAGTACCATAAGACTCAAAGAGAATGATTCCCCCCACATTCACCTGAAAGCTGCTGGAGGGTCTCAGTGTTACGAGGTTTCTAAGGTTCAAAAGAGTAAGGAAATGCTGCAAGAGTAGCAGCGAGATCCCAAACTACAAGGACTAATGACAAAGAGTTCAAGGAGGTACAAAACCAAATGAGGGGTTGTCTGGGTCAGATCACATACAAGCATAGAAGGGTGGAAAATATGGGTAAATCACTCACTATGGCAAGGCACCTGTGAGTACCACCATAACCAACCCCACACCGGAGACCCTCACATCCAGAAAACCCTCTGAGCTATCTCCCAGTGGTACATAAGACTTGCAGTTTTCAGTTCGAGGTTGACTAGTGCAGCTCACTAGCAGAACGCCACACTGCCCGGACGCACTGTGACACCGCTAGCATCTTACTCCAGACGAATCGCTGCCCAGCAGTATATTCGCTCGCTTTCAGCCAGCTATGTCTTTGGACTAACCCAACAGCTGTCTCACAACTCACAACGCATTTAGCCAGTAAGAGTCAGAGTATTCGTCGACTTGGGGTTACCCTCGTCACCGCGTCTACCATGACTAGGGACTGCACCTTGGTTGGCATCCTGGGTTGACCCTCAGGCCACTGCTATTTCCTGTTTTCACCCATTTCCATCAGTACTCTTACAGAACCAGGTACGTTGGCGAACCCTCGCATCCTAACCATCTCCACTCAGAATCTTCATCTCCTTGGAGTGAAATTTCTCTCTTAACAGTTGCATCCATTCTATGGGTGTTTAGTTCTGCCGGTGACTTCCCACCCAGCTACCCACTTGCAGAATGTCAGCAGTCGACCCTGACAGGGAGCTCCGTCTTTGTGTGATGTGGATTTATGGTGACTTCTCGCCTTTCTGTGTAACACAGGAGTGGACTCCCTAATTCTACTGTCACCTACAGTCAGGAGCTTGGGTCTGCCTGCGACTTCCCACCCGCCAAGTTTCTTACCGGGAGGCCAGCAGTTAGGCCTTCCCCAAAGTCATACCTGCCTCTTCTGGACATACACTATCATCATTTCTTCACTACACCCTTATGACTCACCACAGAGCTGGGCAGGATAAGGCGGTCAAGCAGGCTTTGGCCTTAGTTGGGGGCATAGTAGGGGAAAGGCAGGGTACTGCCAGGATGTACTCCTGGAAGCGTGAAGATGGGGCTCGAGAGAGGGGAAAACCAGCCAGCACTATCAGCAGGGATTGTAGCTAACAGTTTGATCTATTGTGACACACACACACGCACACACACACACAAGAGGAATTTTACCTCTACCAACCATGCCTCCTAAGAAGACAGCCGCCGCCACACAACCTCCACCTGCATGCGTGGCTCATCATATAAACACTACCCCCAGCTACACCCCAGTTTGCACTCAAATCAGACCAAACCAGCACCTCACGTGCACAATGGGCTATAGTTGAACTGCAGACACAGGTTCGCCCTGCACCCAGCATTAATCCCGTTATGTTGGCGGCACCAGCTTTTCTGCATCTGGTGGGAAAAAAGCTGCAGACGTCCGCCCACACTAGGTACACCAAAGGTGAGGCAACAAGACGTACAAATCTAAGTGGAGCAATGCAATCTACGTACACAATACAATGCATACCCTGTTCCTAAAGAGAAATAATGCCAGTCTCGGAGGTCTACCTCCTCTTGGACACACACAGCCACAGATGTTATGGGACCTTACCCACGTAGTTCCAGAGAAATGACGATCCTCCTGGTGGTGACGGACCTCTTTTGCCAATGTAGAGGTATTTCCTATGTTCATACAAGAAGCTGGGACAATCACAAAAATCCTAAGAGAAGGAAGTATTCTTGAGATGGGGCCACTCCAAGTACGTCATAACGGACAACCGAGCCAAACTTACCAGAAGGCAATGGGTACAAGCATGTCGTCAACGTGGGGATGGAAAATTCGACGAAATAACGAAGGTTCAACAAAACCACCGGGACATGCCCCAGCTAGCTCTTTCTAGGACAAGAAATTAGGCAACCAGGAAAACGGGAGTTGGGAAACTGAGCCCACAATTCTTCCAACAGCCAAAGTAGCCTGACTAGAAGTACAGAAACAAATGCAAGGTGCTAAGACAGCCCAAAAGAGGTGCATACGGAAGAAGTTACCGGAGACACCCCCAAACCAAGAAACGCATTTACCAGAGGGGAATGAGGTACTGGTCAAGAACAATCCTTTAAGCAGGACTAGAGCCAAGATCCATGTAGGGTTCACCCCCAAATGGGAAGGCCCATATATCATAATCCAAAGACAGGGTACCTTCTCAAGTTTCAAAACCACCAAGGACAGGTCCGCAAAGTCCTATGCAATCAAATCAGGCTCCTGAACCCTCAATTTATTAGGAGCCCTGATGAGTAAAGGGATGACCTACACGAATGAGCACCATACCCCAACCAAGAAGAAGAAGATTATCAGCATCCCCCCCAAGAACCATCCCCGAGAGGGGAACCACAAGGCTACTTGACGTACCGTGACCCAAATCAAGGGAGCAGCCTGTCCAACTGGGATCTGGCGACCATGCCACAATGGGACACCAGCTGTACAACGGCCACCCAAGAATGAAGAAAGCACTCCCAACAGCAGTCAGCTGCAGCACTGGGAAGTTCCCCATCCA
>NQII01000086.1:848560-858737 GCA_002778355.1 Clitarchus hookeri
AACAACTTACCATCGAGGGCAAAGGACGACCAACAAACCTGATGGCTACTTCCATGCCACTTCCTCAATGAACTCCAGTTCAGAGAACACCCACATCAGCAGTCAGATGTAGTGCACTAAAGTTACCCCGACCTATGGTCCATCCAGCCCTCACCCCGAACCACCTACTTCGGAGGGCAAAGGACAACCTGCTGTCCCGTCTCCAACTCCTCCTGCCCCAATACAACAGATCCAAGGAACACGCCGAACAGTCCAGAGTCAGCCAGTAAGTATTAGGTGCTCCCAGAAACCCTGGATTCCATTCCGACTGAGGGGAAAGAAGACCAGCCCCTGGTAGGACCCACGACATGGTTCCGCAGTCACTTGAAAGTAGATCCTCAGCTCCCAAATGAGAGGTTGCCAGCGCCATCGCTGGCGCTGCCCATAAGGCCAGCTTGGCAAGAGCAGTTGTGGCAGAGTCCAGAGGCAGTGTCAGCACCGACTAGCTCCACCACAGCAGAGGGGCTCGAGGAGCCCCAAAGTTCCAACCCGAACGAGAGAAAGGACAAGACGACCTCAATTCAGCCCCTGGTGGGGCCCTACCGCCACCTGGAGGCAGTCACCCGACCACCAGATGAGGGGAGGCCGGTCCAAGCTTCCCCCTAACCTGACCGCCGTACGCAACCAGAGGCACAGCTGCAGAGTTATTGCACAAGCACTAAACCCAGCTTTTACCAGGAAACTTTCTGGAGACTCCCAGTTACATTAAAGTGGGCATCACCCTGACCACAGTAGCCGCAGAAGAAAGTGAGGGAGAATGAAATAAGGAAAAAGGTAACATGTCCTCTTTAGTGCTACCTCACAGTGTATTGCAAGCTCCCAGAAGGGTTTTGAGTAATGTATGTTCTTTTCTTTCAGATATCAATAAACTCAATGAACGAAAACAGAGTTATGTAAGTAGTTAGGCAGGAAAGGATTTCCCTAGCTAAACAATTAAGATAGGGATAGGCTTGCATGCCACAAACAAACGTAAATACAGCTCAGCAGTAGCCCGACATGTGCCGTAAGCCACAGTGAGGTTTAAATATGAAAAATGTGCTCTTAGGAAAGGGGGGCCAAAACCGAGAAGAACATAAATAAAAGAAGCATATTTGTTTGTTTGCATATACTGTCAATAAGGTCAGAAGCACTTCAGAAACACCTGTAGTTAGTTAAATCAAAACATTGTAGGCCTGGATAGGAAATACCAATCTTTAAATTGATTTAAGTAGATAAAAAACGGACACTAAATGTTTGTACTTAAATATCAATGTTTATTTTGATGCGTGAGGCACCCTGCCATATTTAAATAAATAAATAAATAAATAAATAAATAAAAATATATATATGTATGTATTATATATATATATAATATATATATATAAACACGACTTAACCTCATCTTCATGTGTCATCAGGCCACGCCAGGTGGGGTTTAAAACCTGAACGACTTGCTACCAGAGCCTACCAGCACGTCCCTAGGTAAGGGCCACCCACGTACATGGCAGTCAAAATCGTTTTCGCCTTTATGTCAGAAGTCACGCCACCCCCATGTGAGATAGAAGCTAGCTAAACAGCCCAGCGCTGCGCCTGAGCTCGCGCAGATGACACAACCCTGCCTGCTTCCAGTCTCCCCTGAGAGATACCGGCCCTCGCCGCCAAGAGGGGAGCTCCAGCCGTCCATATAGTCAAGCACAAAGCCCAGAAACGTGAGTTGATTCTCAGCAGCTCTCTCAACCACCTCATGTGCTGGAGCTCTCTGCTACAACCGCCTTCCTCACGAAGAACCACCGCTCTTCAGGAGATCTTTCAAACTTGCAACCCCCAAAGAAGTCTTCATACCTCCTTAACACTCACTACCCCTCTGGTAGTGACACCAGAGTCTCTTCTGGACAACAGCATTAAGAGATAGTTAGGGTCAGTTAGTACTATAGCTACCTAGCAACATCTGCTATTGTCTAGTTTAGACCTAGGTCCCCTTCGCCTGGTTTTACCGTAGTTTACTTCAATTTCAGTTCATTTTAGTTAGGAGTTAGTATGGGCCACTGTGTCTATTCCTCACGGGAATAAACACGTGATCTTACCTAACCTCTGAGTATTCATTTCTAGGGTGACTGTGACTTTAATCCCAAGTAGACATCGGCCCACCAAGAAAAGCAGGAGACTGAATTATTTGAAACCCTCTTTACCGAACCTACAGTAGGACTGCAGACCCCAGAGCCACAACCATTAGAAACTCAATCCACCAGGTGGCTAGTCAGCCAGCCCAGCCAATAACTCCTTCCACCATGCTATTTTTGCCGAAAGGAGTGATAAGACTAGTTCTGTGGAGGTCTGACCCCTTTTGGACCACACCCAAATCACTGTCAGACATCCAGAGTAGCCCACCACTCCAACCACTGCATTGAACTTCGCCGGTTGGTGTAAACAGGTCCAACTCTGGTTGACGTGGCTTCGACTGGCTTTACACCTAGCTAGGGATATTCGTCGCCTGCTCTTCCTAAGCGTTGCAGACCTTAGTTCCTACCTCTATGGCTCTATGCCATACACCCATAGGAGTGGTGCAAAGTGAAGAGCGAAGAGGGGAATTACTGCCTCCGAGCCTAGCATGAACTACAGCCCAGTGCCAACTGCCCTCTGCAATTTAACCCCCCGAGAACAAGCTCAAGCCGCCCGCCAACTGGAGAGGCCTCACCTCTCAGTTCCCACCAGCTACCTCTTTCAGCCACACCACAAGACCGCCAGTGAGCCACATCCCATTGTCGAGAGGTTCTGGCAAGGACTTCCAGTAACACTGGGGATCGACAATCCTTGGTTCCGACACAACAGGACCAGCAGCCCTCCACGGTCCCCCACCAGCACCGCCAGCCACAACACCACCTTCGCTCATGGACTGGGCACGAGTACCAGCAGCAACAGTGGCAGAGTCAGGAGCTACTACGGGCCATGCCCCATACAGGTAAACCAGTGGCTGTGTGCAAACCAGTATGGTCCATACGGTATAAGAAGGCCACTTTCTGACAGTCAGAGAGTGGCAACTTAACATTTACGAAACAAACAAAGTGCAATTTACAAAATCCTGTATCAGCTGATGCATGAACGAACAAAAGTTAAAATTACATNGAAACAAACAAAGTGCCATTTACAAAATCCTGTATCAGCTGATGCATGAACGAACAAAAGTTAAAATTACATTGGCTATTCTGAGTGCACCGCCGATGCACATCACAAACGCAGGAAATACGCGAACAAGAAAGAGTTCTTACATTTATTAATGCATTTTATTTTACAACTACACAAAAAAATGGTTGTTAGTGTTAAAAACTAAACTTCGTCATAATGTAGTTAAGTATAGGTGTTCAAAATGAAATGTACAATAGAACGTTACGACACGGAAAAGTTTTCTGAAGTTGTGCTAACTTCAGAAAGTTTTTTCACGTCGTATCATCCCTCTCCAACCTCGCTTTCAACACGTCCTTGATATTAATTCGAAAAGCATATAGAAATATTGCATAATATTGTTGAATTATTTTTTCTAATAATTTGACGAAACGACACGAATTTGAAATATATTTCCAGCCCGTAATCTAAGAACAATCAACTTAAAATAATACGCTATCTGTTATCCAAAAACAGCGGCTCAAACTTCGCCGTGACGCGCTGTGCGCGCGATCTCTCGGATATTATGCGAGGTATTACCAGCCAGAAATGAACCTCTTTTTTGCGCGATATATAACGAATTTACAAACAAATGCCAATAGTTATATTTTTCCACGAGCTCTGCATAATTTTTAAAGTAACATATATTTCATGTAAAATGATTTGGAGTAAAAGTCATTTATATTCGGCCGGTAATCGTTCGTCTACGTAAATTATACGCCATATTGTTCTCATGAAACCCATCTCCTTGTTTGTAGAAAGTGAGACGCGTGAATAGTTTTTAAGCAATTCTAATGTTATTCCACGTCACATATTTCCAACTCGAATATATTAGCTATAACGCCCAAAGTGTGATAATAGATACAACAGACCGTCTCGCAAATGTTAACCCAAATTCACTATCTCGGACAAATTAAAAAAGAGTTAGCAAATATTTAATTATTTGCAACATTTTATATTTTTACTTGTATAACCTACTTATTTTTTTAGACAGATGTCAGTCTTAAAGTATCTTAAAATTTGTTTAGCATAACAGTACAATGGCAAGTGGATTAGCTGACAGCGTGTTGATAAAAAATACAGCCCCGACTTGACGGACCAGCTGATGGCGGAAGGATACATAGTCACATGTAGTCAGACGTAAACAGTGGCGCTACTTTCGCAGATCTGTCAGAAAATGGCCTTCTTATACAGTATGGACTATAGTACAAAGTGTAGTTAAGTCCACATCAGACTTTGTGCCGTGCCATCACGCCACGCACCCAGCTTATACACCGGCCGGGGTCTGGTTAGCAGCCAATTAAGTCAGCCCAGTCATATTGCCAGTGTCTCTGACCGACACACTAAAACCTTGCCCGACCGTGACGTCGTCAGTCACCCGAAGTCACGCGTAAATTTGTATGCACCCAAGCAGTCAGCCATGACTGTAAGCAGTCCCACAAGGTAGAGATGGGAACGACTGGCAAACAGCATGTGAATCACTGGCGACCTTGAGATGGTGAGGGACTGGTGAATGCAGAAAGAAGAGACAAGGGAGAAGAATAGATTCCAGCAGAATGCGGGCGCACACACAAGAGTGGGAGTGAGAGAAGCACAATCCAGACGTCCAAAGAGCACATAATAGGAAAAGAATGCGGGCGCACACACAAGAGTGGGAGTGAGAGAAGCACAATCCAGACGTCCAAAGAGCACATAATAGGAAAAGATATTGAATTTCATGCAAAACAAACCTTACCTGCACTAGGCAAGGCGATTCAAAGCAGCACTGGAGGGGCACAAATTAAAGCATGACGTCTAAACCAGGACAATATTCGCTGTTGTAACACACTGCCTTGCCCCCTCCCACCACATCTAGGAACGTGAGATATCGAGAAAAAAACCTGTCTGCCCCTAAGCGAGCATCAATACCACCCATATGACCACCAGTAACCGTTTAGCAACTCGACCTAGCTCGGACACTGCCCACAACCACCCCCTCTCACACGCAGCTAGCCTGCACCGATGCTACGGAATAGGGGTGACAAGTGGCAGTCTGTTACACCCACACAGCTATACAGCATTAGTACTCAGAGCATCCGCCGTGCGACTATACATCGAGTTGCAGCTCCAGGAAACGGCAGTTGTTCATCAGCCATCACCTCCAATTCTCTCTTTTAAAAACACTGCAATACTCTGCCGCTTGCTAACCACTATCCAAGTGTCCGAGAGGGACGATCAGTTACCACACTTGAGTTGACATTTCGAGGTTCTCTGAGACCATACTCGCTACGCCAACCGCCTCTTCGCAGTAGACCAGCAACTTCAACTCACGTGTTTTGACTGGTAGACAGCTAGAGTATGAGGCAGTACATTTGACTAAGGCTTAAGGCCATGCTTCTTGCTTGGTTCAGACCCAATTGTGAGTTGTTACAAGCTTGGTAGATAGACACAAGCAAGAAGAGTTTCCCAATGATGAATATTTTGTCAAGTCTGAATAAAACCCTGCAGTCTAGAGTTTCGCCTTCTTATTGGAGAAGGGATATCCCTGGTTAACTGGTATTTATCAATTACCCATAGTCATCTAGTAACCTACTACATCCACTGGGACTTCTCGGTGAAACATAGTGATACCAAACATACAGCTCAGACAATAGCAAAACAAAACCTGCGGCTGGCGATTGGACCTTAAGGGGAGGATCCCCAATGCAAATTGGCACCTGGTACTTTGGCTGTTAAGTCTGTCTTGGTTGGATGGTTGGACTTGCATCCTTTAGACACCACTGTCAAGCACAGTTACCTGGAAGCCGGCATTAGGTCACACACAAGGAATTCCAAGCTACTTTCACCACTCCCACTCTAGCACACCACCACAATTCATCACTGGATGCAGAGGTTTGGGGGATGGCAAGGTGTCTACATGAACCTGATTTTCCACGTGAGGGGGATACTACTACGCTTCTGCATTGCCACCTAGAAATCCCTGTAATACTACTCCTAAATAATCCTCCTACCAATGCCTTTCTCCAAGCGAGGAGGAGAAAGGAAGGGTACAGTCGCTGCAGAACAAGAAACCGGAAAGTCAACACCACAGAAACCCCCAGTTCAGGTGATATAAAGAAAGCAATGGAAGCTTGCCTAGCTTGCACTGCAGCAACTAGTCTAAAAACCACCTCTATAACAATCAGGGCTCTCTCAACCATGCACCAAAATCTCGGGTGTCCGCAGCCCATAAGCCACTTCTGACCAAATGCAATCCAAGGATGGGCAATTTGTATTTAGCTGAGAGTCCATGAGAGTAGGGAACGCTGGAACACAAGACATCTAGAGACAGCCATTCTCCGAGGACTGTTCTCCCTGCCTACTAAAATGCCCAGGCCTCTAAATTCCTGGATAGAACCAGAGGTACTGAATAATTTTCAGTTTAATCCTACAATACAGACAAGGCATTTGTAGTAGACGCCAAAAGGTAAACCGCTCGACGCCCCTACAAGATATATCTGGGTAGGTATCAATCACACAACTTAACACTATTTCCATGTTGCATACTGAAATTAACCTTACCTTGGCAGGTGGGCATCAGATGAGGCGCGAGATGGTCCACGCTTGTTGTCTCTACAAATAGCAGAGCTCGGAGTGGTGGGTAGCGATGTGGTGGAGCGAGAAAGAGTGAGTGTCAGTCCCCTGACAGCATCATTCGAACCAACATTGCCAGTCACCTCACTTGAGTATCGGATGTTTGTGTACTCACGGCCTAACTGGAGACTTTTCTGGAAGAAGATACACCACAAGAAGTTAATATGGAAATACACAAACCAAGGTTTCAAATTCCCAATTATGTAATTTGCTATTTTTATTTGCAATTATTTTATTAAATTTGGAAATTAAAGCTTAAAGAGGTTAAGCATAACAATTTATCTACAAATATTACTTAACAACTATATGCATGTTTCAATATGAAATTTGTCACATTCTATGCACCTAACTTTAGCTGTGATTTTAATAAAAACTTAAGTAAAATTTATAGCACACTTTTGACAGGTATATTGTCAATACTGTCATTCAGAAATTGACCAATAATATTAGCTCACAACTGTTAAATACAGTCACACACACCAAATAAAATCATCCACCACATCAGTTAAAACTACAATCCGCTATGATGTATACTGATGAGACAGCAGCCACATGTTAACTAGGTACAAAATTGGAACACATTTTTAGCGCTTCCAAGATGCAACCATCCAATACATGAAATTTTTGTATTCAGATTAATTATTGCACTTAAGCACAATTTTTCAAAAAAACTTGTACATTTCAAGTATTGTTTTTTACAAGAACATGAGATGTAAAAATTGGTAGTCACCTTATTTTCATGGACAATCAACAGTATCGCAAACTTTAGTCCCAGACCAACACTGAACAGCTCATGCATACCCTTGCCAAGGTCAGTAGTGTCATGATAGAAGTTAGTTTTTGTTGCAGTGCGTTATGCTGTTTACTTTAGTTACATTTTATGGCTGTACCTATTTTTATTATTTTAAAACTTACTGTTCTTTCAGCACAAATTTAAGTTTTTGCTTTACTGTGAATGTATTCATGAGTAGTGTGTACTTGCCACTGATGGATCACAGGAATTTTATCCAAATTTGCAAAAATTGACATTCTGCAACTACTGGAACCACAGGGTCTTAGTCAAAGACAACCCATGAGTGCAGAAGAAGCTATGGCACAAACGAACTTTGTAAAGTGATGGTTGTGAATGACGTAAGGAATAACAATTGTGATGCAACATGTGAGTACGGCATCACAAAAATCATTTTTGTCAGTGGCATAGGGACTGACTGTAACAAGCAGCTAAAGTGCTCATCCTACACAAAAGAAAATGACACAGGAAATAACGTGATGAAAGCCTTGGAAGCATCAGAAGCTGCTTTGATGAGAACAACAATGCAACTGAATCACAAAATAAATTGTTATAAATTGAAGTGCAATGCTTTAAAACCTAAATTTATGTTTTCTTGTTAAATATTAATTTTTTTTCACATGTGTTTCTGATGTACAATGTTGTTATCAGTAAACCTCATATTGAGTCACTAAAATTGTTTTTATCTATTTTATGTGTGTTTTACATTATTATGCCTTCCGCTTCCACAGACTTCAGGGTCACCTTACATACCAGGTTGCCTTATAATCAGACCAATACATTACTCTGTTCACAATACAAATCGTACACATTACACACGCAACAACTGCAACATGGGAAAGAGAATATTGAAACATCTCAATTTAAATTACCATTATTTAAATTACATAAAATGGTATCAATTCAGGTTCTCTTCAAAACAATTTACAACACATGTTAAGCATGCAGACAAGCGTTATGTTCAAAGGAAGAGAAAAAAATGACTGGATTACTACAGTTTCTTCCCCCCATAAAATTTGCTATGCAGCCTAACATTTTGATTCAGTATGTCATGAAGACCCTCACCACTTGCCAACCCCCTGCCATGCTAAAATGCAAGGAAATGAAGATATGAGTGGAATAGCCAGCCAACAGTATGCTTCAAACAATGTCTCAATGCAATCTTCACAGCATGGCCCAGCAAGGGATGGTTACATCTTCCACACCCTCAGTGATAAGTACATGCACTGTGCATTTCCAAGTGCAGAAAAGGTGCTCGCACACACAGCTACCTCTTTACTCCTCTGCTCTGTGTCTTCTCACTCTGGGTACCAGCATGTCAACTGTCTCACAGGGTGTAAATTTAAGTCAGTTCGCCAGTTTGTTTGTACAGTGGACTTCCTATCTACAGTTTTTCAGGAGACTGTCAAAAAATTTTCATACGTGTGGGATTTCAGTAGATGAGGGTTATGACATGCACATCAATAAATTACAACTTCTAATCTTATTGGAGTTCATATTGAGTATAATGAAAGTTGTACATTATCTGTGAATAAAGTTTAACTAGTAAACACAATAAAAATGGGAATTAAAAAAAAAAATGTATTACTGTAAATAATACATTTAAAAACATTTACACCTACACTCAATTAAATAAAGAATATAACATCTCGAAATACTCTATATATAATTGATTGTAATTTGACACAAAGTGCAAGCCAAATTTTTAATGTCATGTGTGCAATCAATCAGTTGAGCGCAAGCTGAGAGATTATTGACCGACGGTGTGTTCACGACTGGCAAGATGGAGAAGAAATGGCAAGAGGAGTGAAACAATACACCCCTCCACGCAGTCACATGCTAGCAATATCTTGCGTGCATGGCAAATGTCTGTCTTATATAGTAATTAATTATATTTCACTGCAAAAAAATTTTTTTGAGACAAACAAATAAATAAGGAAATACAAATTTAGACAGGGTATCAGTTTATTCAAAAGACACATGTCTATCAAAATAAATTAATATAAATCCTCTGATTTCCCCATGCAAAGTTGCTGAAAATAAACCTCACGCTTGGTAATACAAGTTGCTCAATGTTCAAACAATTTTTGGCAACATGGGGAGATCAAGTGCATACTTCTAGACATATCATTTTATTCGCGAAGATGCTGTCCACTGAGTTAGTTAAATAATAATTTAATTTTAAAATCATGTTGATTTCACACCAGATACAATCAAACACCAACTTTACTGGAGAAAAAGACCTTTAATAAAAAAATAAAATCTTTTGGCAGATATTAATTCCTCGTTAAAATGTATTGCATAAAATTTTCAGATGAACCATTTGCTTTGAAATACTAGTGATGATAGATGCAAATATTTTGAGTGACGGATAATTTAAAATTTCTATGATTGCCAGTAAGTGTGTGTGGCCAAGAGAGAGGATGCACATTTTTTTTCGCTAGACGACAAACAGCTTCCCTTCTCGACGGCAATTACAGGAAGGAAGAAAGGTGCATGGCTGAGAGGGAGGGAGAGAGGGAGGGAAGGAGAGAGGGAGGGAAGAAGAGAGGGAGGGAAGGAGAGAGGGAGGGAAGAAGAGAGGGAGGGAAGGAGAGA